>CABHPQ010132060.1:0-62610 GCA_902168405.1 Peromyscus aztecus | reverse complement strand
CACACACACACACACACACACACACACACACACACACACACACACACCAGTATTCATTCAAGTTCTGAGTCCAAGCTTTTCCTATTGGTCACAGAGAAGAATTCTGGTAAGACACAAATTACTGCAGCTTACATTTTTTTCTCAAATAAAAACTCCTGTTTCATAGTACAGGAAAGAGATGGAGATGTAACACAGGCACAGAGGACTCATATTTATTCAGCAGTATTCATAACTGCACAGATAGATCCACACCATTTAGCACTGTGCTGCAGGAGAATGTTATTAATTCTACCAAAACAGGTCTGTGCCAGTACTGGAGAAAGACTATTTCTATTACAATGTTTCTGGTGGATCCCATAAATGCCAAAAAGGAATGTGTGTGTGTGTGTGTGTGTGTGTGTGTGTGTGTGTGAGTGTGTGTGTGTGTGTATGTGTGTGTGTTTCTCTTATAACATTCTCTACTGTGGATACTTTATTATCCTCACAGTAATGATAATGGACAGTGTGATCTTTCTCATGCATGATGGATGTGTGGGCAGGGGCTGTAGGGTGCTCGATTTGCTTCTCCTTGTCTTTCACATAAGGAGAGGCATAGACAGAGCTGGATCTCCTCAGCTAGGTTTTTGTGGTTAGCGTCTGTGGCCTGGGTCACTGAAGCTGTGGTGAGTCACAGCCTGGGAGGAGATATTAAAGGCAATTGGAATCAGTTTTATGGTGTAAACATGTTAAATTACTGGAAGGTTAAATTACCCACGCAGTTCAGGATTCAGGGTGGCAGGCTCTGCTGATGTAAATGGAGCCATTTACTGTATTCCACTGAGGTGTTGGGCCTTTTCTGTGGTCACAGAAAGGAATCCCAGCAGCTGTGGCAGTTCAGGCACTGGTCAGGCATTCACTGAAGAGGTTTCTGTTCTTCATACAACAACAGAAATGTCAGACAGTCCAGAGGATTTGACAGAAGTAGTGAGGAACTGGCTGTATGCAGTCTCACTGTAGAATGTAACTTTGATGCTGTACCTAGATCATTTTTATGGTAGTAATGAAAAAAAAAAGCTGGAAAAGTTCCTTCAAGGGGCTGGAGAGATGGCTCAGCAGTTAAGAGCACTGGCTGTTCTTGCAGAGGACCCAGGTTTGATTCCCAACACCTGCTTGGTAGCCCACAACCATCTCTAAATCCAGTTCTAGGGTATCTGATGTCCTCTTCTGGCCTTTGTAGGCATCAAATAACTCATTTAATGTATGTGCACATTCATGTGCACATGCACACACATGCGCATATATATAATAAATACATATATCATATATGCATGTATAATATGTACATACATACATATATAATATACATTAAATCCTGACCTTACATATACACCTGAAATGAAAAAGAGTTCCTACAGACAGTGTTTCTGATTTTGTACTACAGATACTTGAGGTTTAGGGATCTTTGGGTTGGTAACTGGATTAAGTATTTCCTGGGACAAAGTTGGCAAGGAGGGGTAGAAAATCTCATAAGGCTGTAATCAACCTACTGAAATAAGTGTACTTTGTAGTAGGCTTGAATATCAACTAGTTCACTCTCCAACACTGTGGACTCCTCAGGTAGAGGAAGTAATGAACTAAGGCGAGTAGAAGGAGACATGTTAGTGCAGACACCTGACCTCATCGTTGAGATGTGTCGGAAGTCCAGGGCGAGTCACTGAAAGGAAAGTGTAGGGACTTTATCCTCCACAGAGAACCTTCATGCTTGCCTGCTGACATTCATATTGTTTTAAAACAGTGGCTGCTCTGGCACTGAATCCTAAGTAACTCTGCGAAGGAGAAGAAACCCTGGTCCTGACAGTCACTAGAAGATTTAAGGACAGGACACATAATCAAAGTGTGGCGCATCCTCGAGTATAAGATGGTTGTTCCCTTTCCTAAAATAATGGAAGGAGTTTTGGTGGGACTAATACATATATTGTGATATGCTACAATCCAGGAGTTATTCTAGATGCTTAGGAAACTAGGGGAAAATGGGAGAAAAAATAGAGATAGACGTCTCCATCCTCTGGGAATGTAAATCTGTCTTCCACAATCAATTCTACACAGTGTTGACGGTACTGAGCAGCAGGGAGTGGAAAAGCAAGGAAACATCTGGAGGCATGCTGGTTGTGTCTGTGTGTGTGCAGTGAGGTGGGGGGCATTTGGCTCCGCCTAAGAAGCCATAACAGCTTTGTAAAGTCCTGTGTCCTTTAATATTCCTGCATAATGTGCTTGAGAACTGCCATTCCTCATCCATTTCTTCAGGTGTCAGCTTCTCCAGTGAAGTCCGTCTCAGATGGTTTTAGTTTGCTAGTGCTGACGAGAGCGTCTGGTTTTTATCTCATTGTTGGAACTGCAGTTCCTTCCAGCAGAAATGCATTTAAACTTTTACCTGTGAATTTATTGAGAGTTCTGTGACCTAAACAATCTCATGTTTTGTTTTGGACAAACTAGTCCTTTCGTTGTTGTTTTTGAGATAGTCTCCCACTCTGTAGCCTGGGCTGGCCCCCACCTCATAGCAATCCCTCTGCCTCAGCCTACCACCAACAGGGTTACACGTATGAGTCCCTTGGCCTGACGGACACTAGCATAGTTAAAGTGGGAAAATATAACACTCTCATTACATTTCAACTTTACCCTGAAGCAGTTTATGTCAGAGTAGTTTTTCACCAATTTCACCAACTCTATCACCTGGAGGCATCCTGCGTCCTGGCATTCAGATTGAAAAATCTGTTCTGTGTGCTCCCAACGGGTCAGGCAAACAGAAATGATCTCAGGACATGCCACTAAAAGGAGGACTTCCCCTTGTTTCCCCAGGTTCCAGATGTGATCAGTAGCATCAGGCAGTTATCCAAGGCTGCCATGAAGGAGGACTCCAAACCCAGCAAAGATAATGAGGACGCCTTCTATAACTCGCAGAAGTTTGAAGTGCTGTACTGTGGGAGGGTGATCGTGACCCATAAGAAGGCGCCCTCCAGCCTCATTGATGACTGCAAGGACAAGTTCAGCCTGCATGAGCAGCAGCGACGGAAGCTGCAGGGCGAGAGAGGTGGTGACCCCGGGGACGAACTGGGTGTCTTGGAGGCTGAGTCTCCTGTGTCCCCAGACGACAGCCTGCCCGAGGAGGCAGATGGTACAGTCAACAGCCACCGTGCCCCGCCCTCCCTGGCCAGCCTCCCCACCCTGGCTAGCCAACCTGCGCTGGCCAGCTCTCGGGTTTGCTTCCCAGAGAGGATTTTGGAAGACTGTGGCTTTGACGAGCAGCAGGAGTTCCGATCTCGGTGCAGCAGCGTCACGGGTGTCCTGCAAAAGAAGGTTCATGAGAACAGCCAGAAACCACAGCCAAGAAGGAGGCACGCAAGCGCACCCAGTCACGTGCAGCCCTCGGATTCAGAGAAGAACAGGACCATGCTCTTCCAGGTAGCCTGGTGGGGGTTTTTGGCCTGCAGCTTCTTGAGATGCTGAGCAACTACAGCTGCTCCTTGGTCAGTGGATGTGTGAGTGTGTGCTGCCCACATGTGCTTGGGTGCATGTGCAAGCCAGAGGCTAACTTTGAGTACCATTCCTTAGGTATCATCTACCTTGTTTTGTTCCGAGGCAAGGTCTCCTATTGGTCTGCAATTCTGGAAGTATGGAAAGCTGATTGGCTAGCAGAGTCCCAGGGATTCACTTCTCTTCCTTCCCAGTATTGGCCGTACTAGCACTTGACTATGCCCTGCTTTAAAAAAAAAAACCAAACAAACCAACAACTGGGCTCTGGGAGTTGAGGTCCTCTTGCTAGTATTAAGCTTTCCTCCCCGTAATTCTGTCCCCATCTGTCAGTCTTCTCTTTCTGCTCACCCCAGTAGCCCTAGTAAACACTTCCCGCCTTCAGATTTTTCTCCCTCAAAAGCAGAAGAATCAGGTGAAGGAAGAACACAGATGTGTCATTGACCCCAGGGAGGCAGAGAGAATGCAAGACTTCTCATAACAATCTGTAACGAGTCATGTGACAGATACTAGGTGTCCATCAACCAGCTTCTGGCCTGGATTGATTCCCACATGCATTCTTCAGTAAAGCTACAGTCTTTTTTTAATTTTTTTTTAAAGATTTATTTATTATGTATACAGTGTTCTACCTGCATGCCAGAAGAGGGCACCAGACCTCATTATAGATGGTTGTGAGCCACCATATGGTTACTGGGAATTGAACTCAGGACCCCTGGAAGAACAGCCAGTGCTCTTAACCTCTGAGCCATCTCTCCAGCCCAAAGCTACAGTCTTAGCGATGATTGTGAGGTGACTCTTAGAAAGCAAGCTTTGGCATGGAACAGAGCAAAGTGAATTGAGAGAGAGAGAGAGAGAGAGAGAGAGAGAGAGAGAGAGAGAGAGATTGATTGTAGGGACTTACAGATGCCGTTCATATACACACCAATCCACTCTGCCACCAGAAATGGAGGAATAAAGAAACACCATTGGCCTGATGGTTCACCAGGTCAGTTATTAAATAACTTGATACAGCTACATTAAATGTAAAAGATAATTCTGGGGGGGAGGGGGAGGGAAGGAGAGAGTGGTTTGTGGTGTGTACACATGTGTCTGTAACTGATGCCTCGTGAAGAAGGTTAATCCTTCTTTGGGTTTAATCCTCTGTCACTCGCTGCCCTATTCCTTTGAGGCAGAGCCTCTCCTTGAACTTAGAATTTTTTATCAAGTAGACTGGCAGACAGCGAACCTCTGCCACCCTCTTGTGTTTGCTCCCCACAACCCCTGTAGTACTGACATTCCAGTGCCTGTAAGACCAAGACCAGCTGGCTAAGTGGCTTCTAGGATCCCAAGTCCTCATTCATGCATAGCCAGTGTTCTTAACCACGGAGCCATCTTTTTAGTCCCTCTACAAGATAATTTTTTTTTAAATTAAAAAATAGTTTTAAATGTTACAGGCTTATGGAAAATGTCATTTCACTTAGAGAACTGAATGTAGAATATTGTCCTGGAGCAGATTTGTGGTTAGTCTGTAGCTGAGTGGGGGCTTGCATCCTTGGTTTTGTCATCGTCTTGTCCTGTCTCTGTCTGGGCTTGTGGGCAGAGTGGCTCTGGCCCTTGGTGTGGTGACTTGTGAAGTCAGTTTCCTCTCTTTTTTAGACTGCCAGATTTATTCTCTACTAGTCATGGTTCTTCCTTTTGGAATATCTATTTTCCAAAAATGTAACCGAGCCCAGTTCTGCATATAGCATTTTATTTACTACTTTGGAGTGCATCTTATTATAATGCACATCAGTAACTGATGATTTTAAGATTCATGACTTGAGCAAAGATTGCATATTTAAAAAGGTTTCTTTGTATTTATATATTTTCTGTGTATGAGTGTCTTGCCTGCATATACATATGTGTACCATGATCCCTCCTGGTACCTGCTGAGGTTAGAAGATGGCATAAGATCCCCTGGAACTGGAGTTATGGATGGTTGTGAACTACCATGTGTTGCTAGAGAATTTCTCTCCAGCTCCCAAGTCCCACCAGTCCCAGAGCCCACTTATAAAATAAACACACAGACTCTTACATTATTTAAACTGCTTGGCCATTAGCTCAGGCCTATCATTGTCTAGCTCTTACTCTTACATTTAGCCCATTTCTATTAATCTATACTTTGCCACATGGCTCGTGGCTTACCGGCATCTTTACATGCTGCTTGTCCTGGCGGTGGCTGGCAGTGTCTCCCCTTCCTTCTTCCTGTTCCCTCAATTCTCCTCTCTCCTTGTCCCACCTATACTTCCTGCCTGGTCACTGGCCAATCAGTGTTTTATTTATATAGAGCAATATCCTTAGCAACCATGTGATGCTGGGAATCGAACCTGAGTCCTCTGCAAGAGCAATAAGTGCTTTTAATTGCTGAGTCAGCTCTTCAGCCCAGGTGGCACATTTTTGAAGCCATTTCTTTACTGCTAAAAAAGATTTGTTTTCTTTGACTTTTTACTATTTAAGGGTCGCTTAATTTTCCAACAGATGATGTGAGACCTCTGACTTTGGGTTGAACTATATGGTGAAACACGTGTGAAGTAGGTTTGTTCGGGCCGCATCATTTGAATCGCCATTGTTGCACATTTACTTGCTGAGGCCCTCATGAGCTGACGTGATTGGAGTCCTTCCCTTTCTTTTTAAAGGTCGGCCGCTTTGAGATTAACCTCATCAGTCCAGACACTAAATCAGTTGTGCTCGAGAAGAATTTCAAAGATATTTCCTCCTGCTCTCAGGTATGTTATCACGTCACAGCACAGTATTTGAAGAAACCAATTGTCATGTTCCAAAATTAGCCACTCAACAATAGGTCTTCCATATATCACATCTTATTATTGTAAAATGAAGTATTTTTATTGTTCTCTCTCTCTCTCTCTCTCTCTCTCTCTCTCTCTCTCTCTCTCTCTCCCCCCTCCCTTTCCTTCTCCTGAGGAATGAACCTAGGACTTTTCTTACACATACGGTTGCTCCAAATTTAAGAGAAATAATGCTTTACACAACATTTGTCCTTACAATTAAAGTGTATTCATGTGCTTGGCTCTGTGGCAACAGATCCTTCCCAGGACCTCCAGTGTCTGTCACACCACTTTTTCCTCAGCTCTTTGTCTTGGTGACATTTCATCAAGTCCCTTCTGCTGGCGGGAGTTTTGTGGTGGTGAATTCTTTTGAAAACACCTCACAGTGTTCCTCTGACTGTTGGCCTGTGGGTCTTGTGGGTGTCACCAAGATAAGTCTGTTCTTTATCCCACAGCAGGTAATAAAAGGAGAAGTAGTCTTTTTAGCGTCTGTTACCATAAATGGTAAATTTTGAAAAGAATCTTTTGGTACTTTCATTCTTTTATTTTTTACTCCACAAAGCATGTATTTATGATGTAAAAAATCAATAGAGACAAATGTGCATAATATAATAATATAATATTATTCATATACCATAGTAATGTTTTAGAACATCTACCCCAAAGTTTGAGCTACCTGAATATATTGTAAACATGAGAAGAAAATTTGTACTTGTCAGAGAAGAAGGTGTATTTAAGTCAAAATGTGGAAAGGTTACATATTCAAAGACACTTCTGTGGAGTTGAGAATTGTTTGGGGCCTGGTGACTTAAAGTGCATTCAAGAATATATTCTTTACAGGGTCCCTACATCTTGATGTTGAAAAACCAGGCTGGAGAGAGAGCCCAGCCATTAGAGACAAAGTGTCACACTTCTACACAAGAAAATCTTGTCTATCATCTGAGTTTTGTCATCTGAGTTTTGGAGTCAATGTTGCTCTTGGTGTGACATTCAGACTTTCTTTTGATGACAGGAATTTTATTGTATGTTTTATTAGTTCTTTGCTTTAGCTGATTCACTTTTATTTCTAATACCTTCTTTTAATATTGTTCCTGTAATAGGAAATTTTGAGTGATAAACATTTTTCTACTCCAGCAACTTAGGGAGCAGCAGCATCTGAATCTAGGAAGGTTAGACTATGAACTTAGAAATTTCTATTTAAGGAACACAGAAATTTTATGGGAATATGATTTTAACCCTCAAATCATTTACTAAGTATTCTCGCAGTTGTCTGTTTATTGGGAGGTCCCTGCAAGATCACAAGCCTCGTAGGGGTTGGTGACTTGTGCTGTGAACATGTCTTATTTGGTGGAACATTAGAATCTCATGTATTGAGATAGATCCCTTAGGTTTCTGGTACACATGGCCACTGTGCATGCGCCCGTCTCCATGGCCGGCCTTGTGCCAAGTACTGTAGCAAGAGTAAGGTGTGACCCACGTGTAGCTCATGCCGTACTAGGCACCAAGGAGCATCAGTGAAGGCGGCACCTCCTGGCCCCACTTTCCTAAGCTGCCCAGGAAGCATATATCAATGTGCATTGATTATCAGAGTGAAATTAAGCACACCAAAGACAAAGAATAGATCCAAACTAAGTATGTGGATGTGGAAGTTCAAATATGATCTCTTTTTCCTTTTCCTTTTTCCTTTTACTGAAGACGAGCTCTGCATTATGATATTATGGTTCAGGAAACAATCGGGCAGCAGCCAGAGGGAAACTGGTGGGAAGGTTTCCAGTCTCAGCCGCTTCATCCTCTTGTCCTGGCCGACTCCCACAACCGCCTTGTAGGAGATGAACTAACTAGCCTGCTTTTGAGTACCTTACACCTACAGATGTTTCTTTTCTTTAAAAGGAAAGTCATGTCACTGTTTTCTGGTCATCATGGGAGTCAGGGAGTGCTTTTTTCCTCTGGAAGCATTGTCCACATCTGAAGACCCATGGAGCTAATGAGGCCCTGTGAGGTCCCCCACTTAGTACGAAGCCAGTAATAAAGGCTTTTTCAGCAGAGTTGTGCAGGTGGAGCTTATTTTACAAGGCTTACAGCCTCACTCCTCTTTGCTTCCCTTACCCTTACTTAAAAACAAAACAAAACAGAGTTGGATTCTTTGTCCATGTCCACTGGATAGATCGAGGACATTATAATAAGAAAGAATGGGGTCACCACTGATCAACCATCACAGCCGTTTCTCAGTTCCAGCCTCCACATCTTCCTCATAGTAGGTGCCATTATGCCATTTTGTAATAAAAAAAAAAAAAATAGAGCCCCAGAGACAGTAGTCAGCAACTCAGCACAGTCCCTCATCAGTCAGTAGCTGAGACAACACTTAAGTGCAAATCTGACCCCCAAGACTCCTTTCTTCTCATTTGAATTTAGGTGATGTCAGGCACACTTAGTATTTTCTGTCAACCTAGTTTGCAAATCACTCGGCTTGCTATTGAAACAAGGTAATCATTACTTACTGCTGTGTGTACTCAGACTCATTTAAAAATTATTTTGAAAACGTATTTAATATTAGTGTATGTGTACATGTGCATGCTCTAGCACACATGTAGAGGTCAGAGGATAACTGTGGAATTGGTTCTCTCCTTCCACCTTTATGTAGGTTCCGGGGATTGAACTCACATTTTCAGGCTTGGGCACCTAGTGCATTTACTGCTGAGCCATCTCATCACCCCTAGACTGATTTTTTTTTAAAAATATAAATTTTATTTTACTTAATTTTTTACTTTAAATTTAATTAATTTATTAATTATGTCTAGACCACTGTTTTCCCTCCCGCCTCTCCTCCCTGTCCCTCCCCCTCCCTTCTGCCCTGCCCCCCATCTATTCCTCTTCCATTTCCATTCAGAAAAATGCAGGCCTTTCATGATATCAACAAAACATAGCATATCAAGTTGCAGAAAAACTAAGCATCTCCTCTTGTATTAAGGCTGAGCAAGGCAACCCAGTATGAGGACTAGGGTCTTAAAAGCCAGCAGAAGAGTTAGAGACAGCCCCCGCTCCCACTGTTGGGAGTCCCACAAGAAAACCAAGCTACACGACTACTAGACTGCATTTTAAATTAAAGTAAATATAGCGGAAGTCCTTTAACTTAGATACAGAAAGTACAAAGATTTGTGAATGTGCATAATTGGCACTTGCAATAATTAACAAGTAAGTGAACAGGAATATCAATCTTTTCTTATGTGGTTCCTTGAATATCTATAAATTGACAAATATTCCAGCAATATCTGTACAAACTTTATGGAACTGTACAGTCCTTAATTTGAGGATTGTCACTTGTACTTTTTCTGAGATTCTTAGCTTCACATAGACTACAGCAGGTGTTATGGTGAGTCACTGACTACCGTGCTGGGACAATAAATTGAAAACTCCTTACAGGAAAACATCATGTTTTCATTATAAGAAATGATGGATCACACTAGCAATGCTTTTTGTTTGTTTGTTTTGTTTTTCATTTTTAATAACAAACCAAAGGGTCTGAGTGGATGTCTCCCTTTATCTGCTGCATCAACAGGGCACCCTGTGAGCTTGCTAGGACATTATGTCTTCTGTCAGATTGCCGTGGAGGAGGAATTTGTGCAGTTAGGAAAGTGTAGAAAAGGTGTGGATCTCTGTCAGGGAACATTCCCATAAGCTTGGATTGTATTCTCCCCCCTTTATCTAGGGAATAAAGCATGTTGACCACTTTGGCTTCATCTGTCGGGAGTCTCCAGAGCCGGGACTGAGTCAGTACATCTGTTATGTGTTCCAGTGTGCCAACGAGTCTCTGGTAAGTGGTACTTCTGCCGTGCATCTGTCTGTCTTACAATCTCATCTGTTGGGAACTCTGTCTTCGGCGAGGAAAGAAAAGGGCATCTAGAGAGATGGTGTTACCCTTGAAGGATGCACAGAAGTCGAGAGCCACAGACAGACAGACCATCATGGCACTTTTAAGTGTGTGTGCCCTTAGCTTTAATAGACTTTGCTGTGTTACCATGGGTTTATCTTATCTTATTTATTTATTTATTTATTTATTTATTTATTTATTTATTTATTTATTTATTTTGGTGGGGATGGGGAGACTAATGACAGAGAAAAGCTGTTATGCTTCCTGTTCCTCAAAGACGGTGACAAAGGCCGCTGAGCTCTTGTTTATTGCTATGGGGTGTCACATTCTGGACAATACTTCCATCAGGAGAGTAAAGAACTGTCCTCCCCCCCCCCATTTTTTCATTACCCTGTCTTAAGTTTTCAAAACGCTTCATTTATTTTGTTTCTTTGGAATTCGCAAGTCAGTTTCCCTCCAACACTCCTTACTCCTCTCTATTTGAGAAAAACTGTGTAAGGCGGGCTTGGAAATACATCTCACCAAGAAGTATGTTTTTTTTTTTTCTCCTCAAAGTTTTTTTCTGTCCTTCTAGACATGCAGGCTTCTCATCCATTGTCACACAAACATTCAAATGTGTACATCATCCTCTGAATTATTAGATACATTTATGGGAAATATTTGATTTGTATAATTTTAATATGTGTGTATGTGTTTGTATGTGTGTGTACATGTACATGTGTGCCTATATGAATGGAGATGGGAGGACAGTCTTGGGTGTCATCTTTAAGAATGATGTCTGTCTTCTTTGTGCTCACCATTTAGACTAGGCTGGCGCTCCAGGGAGCTCTTGGGACCCTCCTGTCACCCTTCCCAGCACTGGGATAGTAAACACGCGCTACCACACTTAGCATTTAAAATGGGTTCTAGGGATTTAACTCAGGTTTGTGAGGTAAGCACTTTACCAAAGGAGCTAAATCCCCAGTCTTTTCTGAAGCACATAAGCCTCCTATCAGCATTTCCCCAGATCCATTACTCCACGCCACACTGTGCATGCTTCCTGGTGCTTGTTACAGTTAACTCTGTCCTCCGTGTCCTGATGAAGACACTGAGATACTGAAGCCTGGGAGTGAACTGGTACAAAGATGCTTTCTGATCCCTGTCCTCTAGGTGTCCAGCTTTTTCTCTACGGAACATGAAATGCCTGTTCTTAGTGATTTCTTATTTTAGAAACTTCCATTTGAGTTTCATTTTCCCTTTAGACATTTAATGTTATGTAATTGGATAATATCCACATCTACCTATCCAGGTGTCCCCTCATAGCTAAATAGATTCCACTTAGGATCCAGGACTGAACCTTGAGGGAGTTGTCCTTAGATGATTGTGGTAGATAGCTGGTGACTGGTCCTCACACACCATGCTCACAGGTCTTCACAGTCAGGTCAACTCTTTTTTTTTTCTGTCCTTCATGTATTTGAACTTTGGATGACAGAGTGATCGCATTGCTCATAAGGGCAGAGGCTGTCACGGTCCAGGGACAAATCAAATGTGCTCATTATATCTCTTGCCCGGGAGGAAGAACTTGGTAAAACTCACTTATTTGGAGTCTTGTTTACAGGTTTTATTTAATTTTGTGGCTTTAGTTGGGTTTTGCTTGTTTTGGAAACTGCTAATAGTGATAGACGGTGTGAGATACCCGGCCTTTCAACATCCGTTCTCTGGCCAGTGCTGCTGACCACGCTGGCTATGTGCCCTTCTGTTCTGTGAGACACTGTCAGGCTGAGCTTGGGCCTCATTATTTTTAAGACTAGATAAAAGCTAAGATCTTTTAATCTCCCTCTGTTCAAATTCTATCAGTCAGCTTCTTAACTGCATTGTGTGGCACCAGAACTGAAAGTTAGAAGAGAAATGTAATGTGTACTTCCTGTGTAGCAGAGAGGGCAGCTCAAGCCCAGACAAATAGAACAGAACCAAACAGTCAAGTCGGTAATACCTGTCCCGGCACCTTAATGAGTGACAGGGCTTGGCGGTTGTAGAAGACGGAATATTCCCAGACCACACATGCTGACTTGTCCTCTCCGAGCACCAGCTGCAGTTACCACTTTCTTTTGCTTCTTCGTAACAATTGTCATGAATTTGTAAGCTGTGCAGTTTGGGGTGGGTCCTGCAGGGCTGTGCACAAGTTTAGATACTGCCCTCCCCTACTCCCTTTTTTACCCCAGCTAATACTGTTTCACAAAGGCTTAAATTTTATAGAAAATACCATCTCTTCACAGAACTTTCTACGGATTGATTTAAAAAATGTACAAAAAGTTACATATATTCACACACACACACACACACACACACACACACACACACGCTACCAAAATCCATTGCCAGCCCCATCAGTGTCTGACATAAATGAGAAACAAGAAATAGAATAAAGGAGATTTGCATAAATAATTAAATTGTGTTTGAATACTAAACTAAGTAAATAAAATAAAAATATAAAGGCATTAAATACTTCTAGTTCTAAAAATGAGGAATCTTTTTAATTGGCGTATAAAGTGACATTTTATGAAAAAAATCATTTTTATTTATGGAGTGCTGTGAAGTTATTCCTATGCTTTTCTGAGGTTGGTCATACAATAAAATACAACAATGGTGGCCTCTGACTTAGGGTTTTGAGGCTTTCTTTCACTTTCACTAGGCTAGCAGAGTTTCTTTGCATCCCGGGCTCCTCTCCCCTTCAAATGCAGAAGTAGATCGCTATTCTTTCAAAACAGCTTCTTAAACCAGACTAGAGAAGAAAAGGGAAAGCAGAGTGAAAACGGAGCCTGCTAGCCATGACAGGCAGCTGTGTTTGCCAGCCACATGTCGGGATGAGGCTGTTAGGATGCAGTATCTCTGCCACGGGGGCTCAGAATGCTGCAGGACTCCTACCGAGTGTGGGGACATCTCCTCTTCCATTGGTAGCTGTGTCACAGAAAAGGTGCTGCAGCCTGAGGAAGACGAGGAGCTACTTGGTTTCAGAGGAGCAATGGGGAATACTAGGTAGTTGATTCTGCAGAGAACAGGCTGGCCATTCTGGGGCTGCTGGCCCCATGGTGACAGCCAGCTCTTGAGCATTTAGCTGTCACAACTTAGCCTCACAAATTATAATGAAAATGGTAATAAGTCAGACAGTGTAGAAATAAGGCCAGCGGTATTCATAGATCCCCCCACTGTCCTCACACACAAGCTTTGTTTGCTTTTACACTAACAGCAACCTAGAAGAAAAGAATGCCTATGAACACAGCTGAACAGTGACTCTAATTTGTTGTTCCCAGTATATATCCAAGGAAACTTCCAAAAGGCATGTTTTTATCTGATAAGCCATTTAGTTAAGCAAAGACTTGATCTACTAATTAAGCTGTCTGTGATAGGATAGCCGCCCGTGGGACTTGAAAATAGCATTCGAGTAACAGATCCATATTATTTGCCACAGACTGCAATGGTCTTTTCATCCAGCTTTTCATTATATGGATGAAAGATCTGACTTCAAGACTTGCGATTTGCTCTCTGCCAGCTCTGTTAGTCATCAGAGTTCTATTATTTATTATTTAGTCAGCCATCTATAAAGGCTCACATCGCTGGTTTTTTTTTTTTTTTTAAATGCTTCTGTGAAAGCCAACTTTTATAGACCCGAGTTTTGTTTCTTCTTGTAGGTGGATGAGGTCATGCTGACCCTGAAGCAAGCTTTCAGCACGGCCGCTGCTCTGCAGAGTGCCAAGACACAGATCAAGCTGTGCGAGGCCTGCCCCATGCACTCTTTGCACAAGCTCTGCGAGAGGATCGAAGGTACCATAGAATGTGGCCTTGGCACGAGAAGGGTTTGCTTTGGCATTTTGACACGCTGAGGTCCCCACTGTCACTGAATAGTTCTTTGTTTCACTGTGAACAAGAACCCCAAAGGCGTTTCTCTTGCCCAGTCAAACCCAACTGTGCTATCATCAGTGGCTTCTGCATGCTTGACTTTCTATCTCTTTCCCTTTTCTTCTGAAGGCAAATTCAAGCGAAGGACTTGTATTTCCCACAGTTCTTAAGGCCAGTTATGTATGTGCACAGTGGGAATGGAGCAAACATTTGCTGAATGATCAGAGAGAGGCAAACTGTTCAATTGACTGTCCAATTCTTCCTCTTCTCCCCTCTCTCACTTGGTGATGCGTTCCTTTATTCTGAAAGTTGAGAACTATAGTCAAACCTGCTTGGCTTTCAGAGGCTTTGGAAAAGCTGAGATAATGGAGGTGGTATCATGAAGCAAGTTCTGTTTTTTTTCGTTTTTTTTTTTTTTTTTTTTTTATTTTTTTTTTTATCTGTGCTGAGATGCAATGTAGTAACACTTGTCGAGTGTCCACTGTGGACCAGGCAGGATGTGCTGGGGATGCAGAAGTGTGTGCCACATACTGTGCCTCCGGAAACTTTTCTGTTTGGAGGGAAAGACAGGCATGTGTGCAGAGAAATGCAGCTCAGGATGATAAGTGTTGTAATGGATGGAAACAAGGCAAACTCCACAGTAAGGCCAGTCGATTCACTGTGAATTCTAGTTGTAATTTCTATCCCATAGGCTCCAAAGAAGTGTGTCCTAAACTGTAGATTTATTGAATATTCACACAACTACATGATCTAAAACTATTTAAGGTATATTATAAGATAAAACTATATTAAGGTAATATTCAGGTTTTAAAGTTTATAGGGGTGATTTTATAGAATAGTCATTACTTTAAAACATGAAACATTTACAAAATGTAACATGTATGTGTGTGTGTGTGTGCCTGTGTGTGTGTGTGTGTGTGTGCAGTTTGTGTATGCCTGTGTGTGTATATACTGTGTGTGTGTGTGTGTGTGTATGCATGCATGTATAGCTGGTGAAGGGAGCATTATAAATCTATGTGGGAGGTGATGCTGTTAGATTAGTTAACTGTACAGAGGGAGAGAGATTCTTTCTACTTAACTATTCACAGGATATTCCAGCTGGATCAAAGAATGTCCCCAGGTAACAAACCAAATAATAAAAGTATTAAAAGAGAAAAGCATTTTTATTCTTAAAATAGAGAAAAACTATATTCAGATATAAAAAAGCAAAAACCAAAACCAAACCAAAACCAAACCAGAATCATTAAAATCAATCGCTAACAACTTGGACCTACTAATTCCAAGGGTTTATTTAACAGTAACTGCTTACTTGGAAGTAATGGTAGGCAGATTGGTACCCAAACTTGCCAAAATTCTGCAAATAAGAAAAAGGTAAAACTACTGAGGAAGTTTTGGAATCCATTTTCAAAACACTTCTCAGGGGGCTCATATGTCTTGATGGTAACCAACAGCTCTCAGTTTACACTTAAGACCCTCTCAACAAGAAGGAAAACATTTCTGGGGCTGGAAATATCACGGTTTTAGCAGTATTCTACTGCTCTGAAGAGACACCATGACCACAACAACTCTTATAGGAGAAAGCACTTAATTGGGGGCTGGCTTACAGTTTCAGAGGCTTGGTCCATTATCATCATGGTGGGGAGCATGGCTGCATGCAGGCAGGTGCTGGAGGAGTGGCTGAGAGCTACATCCTGATATCCTGATTTGCAGGTAGAGAGAGAATAACAACCTGAGAATAACACCGTATTTTTAGTTCTTAAATTATATTTATTTACATATTTGTTATGTGTGGGTCCAAGTGTGCCATAGCATACATGTGGAAGTCAGATGACAACTTGGAGGAGTGGCTTCTTACTTTCTGCCATGTGGTTTCTGGGGTTCAAACTTGGCAGCAAGCACCTTTACCCTCTGATCCATTTTGCTCAATACCGAATTATTTTTAAAAATTGCTAGTCTACCTAAAAGTTTATTTTATATATATATCTAAATGTCTTCTTTATAATCCAAATATAGTAGCATTGCTTAAAGTGACACCTCACCACACAGTGGACACCTGCTTTGTTAGAATGGATGGTCACTTGATCATTGTAACTGTGATTTAAACTTTCCTTATTTAAAAAACAATTAAAAATAGAAGCACTCTTACGGAAAAAAATTTCTCCAAAGACTTAATATAAACTATGTGTAAGAGTATAGAATATTGGCTGGAATTGATGGTTTAGCACATCTGGAAAGGTGGATTGCACAGCACTGCACATCTGGAAAGGTGCACTGCATGGCAGTGAGGATCCTGGGCAGGCAGATCTTGAGACTATCTTGGACTACAGCATGAGACTGTCTCAACAACAACAACCACCAAAAAAAAAAATCTGAAAGATTTATAAATATCACAATACAGAGAAGTAAAATATTTTGTGGAATAATTGTCCTAAATGAAGTTTTATTCTTTTAGAATGGGAGCCCCTGCGGGGGATTACCCTTGTTTCAGTGGTTCTGTTTTTCAACATTACTGTTGATTTATATTTATGATCTGAAGTTGGAAGCTTAGCAGTTTTGGTTAAGGTTAGCCTCTGACTTTCTTTTGAACTTTCTAACACAGGTTCTGGGCTGGCATGTTCGTTCCCATGGGAGTTCTCAGAGTGCTCAGTTCGTGAGTGTAGTGAGTGGAAGCCGGCTGTGCTTGGAGATTCTTCATAGTGTTAGAGATTCTTCGTAGACGTTCTCTGTCCAGGTCCTCTGTGGGATCTGTTGGCTTAGGTGCAGTGGTTTGCCATCAGGTTTCATGTTCCAGGGTCCTCTTCTTGAGAAGACTGAAGTTAGGAGCCAGCTGGGGAACGGTGAAGGGTAATGGCTGACGTACACTTAGGCTTCTGCAGCAAGCCTCCACCTCATGCTTCCCTCATCTTTCTTTTAGGGCTCTACCCACCACGAGCAAAGCTAGTAATCCAGAGGCATCTCTCTTCACTGACAGATAATGAGCAAGCTGACATCTTTGAACGAGTCCAGGTAACACTCTTCACATTTCCCGTATATAAATAGAAGGAAGAACATAGGGCCCTATCACTGAATTCTTATTTCTGTTCCATTGCCTCTAAGATATCCATCCCTGGGGTTAGCAGAATGGGAAAGCTGGATTTGCATTAATCCTCTTGTCATATAAATCTCACTGAGGCTATGGCCAGTGGAGAGAGGTCGCTCTGCCCTACTATGCTCTTGCTTCCTCTGTTCAACAGAAAATGAAGCCCATCAGTGACCAGGAGGAGAATGAACTTGTGATTCTGCACTTACGGCAGCTCTGCGAAGCCAAGCAGAAGACCCACGTGCACATCGGGGAAGGGCCGTCGGTGAGATCTGACTTCCTATGGCTTACATCTGTCTGTGTATTCATGTGGTTAAAATATCACCAAGACACGAAGACATTTCTTTCCTGTGTGCTCTCCTCTTTTCTAGGGCGAAAGCCTATCATACTTTAAGAATTTCAGAACTTATGAAGTTTGTGGGAAATTTTAGCAGACACTGGCACATTGAGATAAAGTCATTATGGTTTCAAAATATAAGAAAATTTGGTATTTTGGGTAGGAGAAAAGACATTCATGTATATTTATGATGTACAATGTACCTACTTTAAAAGTCACATTAATCTATTTTTTTTTTACCATATTCCTATGCCTGTTTTATCTGAATGGTGACATGCACAACAATCTTGCCTGTGACTGCCTGTTTCTGCTATAAACTGAAGAATGTCATGTCTGTCCACATAGCTTTGAACTTACTGTCAGCTGCATAGTGATAAAAACAAACAAACAAACCAACCAACCAACCAACAAACAAACAAACAAAAGACTACCACTACAACAGCATCAAAGAGGTTACTTACATGTGTGGCTCTTAAGGATGCCTATAAATCCTGGTTTTGTATTTCACTGCACTTTTTGCATCAGTAAATTATTTTGATGTTGAGACACGAGATATAGCCCAGGCTGCCCCCAAATGCTGACTTATCCTGCTTCAGCCTCACCAGTGGTGGAATTAGAGGCTGGTATCACCATGCCTGGCTTTGCAGCCAAAGCTGCTGTTTCTGTCTCTAATACGTTTTGTTCATTGTGGGTGTGCATGAGTGCATAGGTCAGAGGAGAGTTTGCAGGAGTCAGTTCTCTCTCCCCACAAGTCTCCCAGGAACCTAACTCTGGTGGTCAGGCATGCAGCTAAGTCATCTCACCCTCCCTTCCAAAGCTGCCAGGGATGATCAAGCGTGGCCCTTCAGAGCCTCCTGCATGGGCATGAAGCCAGCAGCCTTCAGAGATGGCTGCTTTTCCAGTCTCCAATTTCCCTGACCTTTGTGTGTTTTTAAACATGCCTCGGAGATAAATTCCCCTAAGACACAACTTTTTCACAGACGCCTCCCTTCTTAGCGTTTACATCAACATATTTCGAAACCCTGGCTCGAAAAACCAAAAAAAAATTTTTTTTTCCATATTTATCTAGTGCTTGAGGGCCCACTCAATGTTTCCCCTAGCCTCACTTTCTCTGTCATTAGAGGACTGCGATTGGATTAAATATACAAAGTACCTAACAGTGGATGTCTCACTGGTTCACGTTTTTGGTGAAGCTTTGCTAATCTGAAAAGTACATGACCACATACACATAAAAGTGGAGGCTTTTAAAAATATTTATTTATTTTGTGTGTATGATTGTTTTGCCTGCATGTCTGTCTGTCTGTCCATGTGTGTGCATGGAGGTCAGAAAGGGCCCCGGATCCCCTAGAACTGGAGTTGTAGAAGACTGTGAGCTACCATGTGTGTGCTGGAAACTGAACCTGGGTCCTCTGCAAAAGCAACCAGTGCTCTTAACGACTGAGCCACTCTCCAGCCTTGAAAATGAAGTTTGACAGGAGCGTCATTAGTCCGCAACTTGACTTACAGAGTGCTCTGCTCTTTGGAACTTATTTCCCCCTCTAATTGGGACACAAAACAGACACCTTGGAAAGGGATGGTGGTAGCCAACTGGAAGACAGTTGAAAAATTATCATCCTGAGTTTAATTTTTGGTAAATGAAGTAGAAATATGTGAGTGAAATGGAAAGGCATGGAGAAAAGGTTTTATTTCTGTCTTTTTTATTACTTACAATAGTAAACTCTTTTCCTTATAATCTCTGTGTTCACAGTGTGGAACATAAATCATTACTTCTTAATTGAGCTCCTGAAGGTTGCTTGTATTTTTTTTTAACAGTTTACTCCTTAGCCTTCATTTAAAGCCTCATCTAACCTCGAGTGTGTCTACACTGTAACTTTGCTGTTTTTCCTTTTCTAGATTATTTCAAATAGTACAATCCCAGAAAATTCGACAAGTGGTGGGAGGTTCAAGCTTGACATTCTGAAGAACAAAGCGAAGAGATCCTTAACTTCCTCCTTGGAAAATATCTTCTCTAGGGTAAGATTGAACTGGGCTGTCTTAGGTAAACACATCTGTTTTCCACTTCATCTCACTGAAGATGTCCCAGTGGTGGGGGTGGGGAACCTGTTAAGATAACTTTAATTTCGTTAACACTGCATTAAGATAACCTTGTAATCCCTGCACTTGAGATGCAGAAGCAAGACTGCTGGTGGTCGCCAGCCTGGGCTACAGAGCAGCACTGTGTCTTAAAAGTATTATAAACAAGTTTCCTTCTAAAGGACTACGTTTGTTCTCTAGCCTCTGATATCTGAAGTCAAGCCACTGAGTCTGAGCAGGCTGAAGGTGCTGATTCCAGTGGGAGTGTAGTAGCCTCAGGGGGGTGAAGAGAGTGTTTGGCCACATACAGGGGAATGAACAGAGTCAGAGGATGGTCACGGCATCCAGGAGAGAAGGCAATTGCAAAGAGGAAAAAGGAGGAACCCAGAAGGAACTCTTTTGTTGGATTTAACTTAGACTTATCAACATGAAACTGTGTCTGTGTGTGTACTTTGTTCATCAAGAGGACCTGGGGGCAGTTTTCCTGTACACACTTGATAACAAGCCTGGCTGGGTGACATCTAATTTCTGGAGTTTGGTTTCTTCATGGCAGATAGTGTTGGGCCACATTCATGGCTATCATTGGTTGTGTGTTGTCCATGTCCTACAGATTGGCTATACCTGTTATCAGACTTCCCTTGTTTTCTGGACCGTGACACTCTTGAATTCAGCTGGCTTGCTGTTTTGTATGCTTTCCCTCAGCTTGCATTTGCTGACATGTTCCCTCATTAAACTCAGGCATGGCCTCTGTGGCTATTGCAACCCAGAAGTCGCACTATGTTCGTCATGGCAGATGACAAGGACTCCAGCCTATTACTTTGCTCATGCTGGTCAAAATCTAGACTACCTGTTATTATGAGGGCGCTATGGTTTATCTCATCCAAAACTCATGGTGGAATGTAACCTCTACAAGGAGAGAATAGGAGGGGACATCTTAACGAGGTGATTAACCTTCACATGGCTAGTTGACGAATGGGTTAATAGGTTAGCTGTAAAGCGGGGCTGCTGTCACAGCCAGCTTGGTCAGGTCTGTTATGCTTCCTCTCTCACCATGTGATGCTCTGAATCACCTCACCACATTGATAGCAGGAAGGTCAAAACTGGATGTGACCTCTTGACCTTGAACTAGAATTGTGAGCCCAAAGTAAACTTTTCTTTGTTAGTGACCTGCCCCGTGGCATGGTGATATTAACAACAGAAAACAGAAGAAGACCCAAGGAATAAAGTTTGTTGCTAGAGTTTTCCTGCCTGGCCCACGGTCAGGACAAATCTCTTTCACCTGCCAGTTCCACAGCCGCTCAGACCCAACCAAGTAAACACAGAGACTTATATTGCTTACAAACTGTATGGCCGTGGCAGGCTTCTTGCTAACTGTCCTTATATCTTATATTAATCCGTTTCTATAAATCTATACCTTGCCACATGGCTCATGGCTTACCGGCATCTTTACATGCTGCTTGTCCTGGCGGTGGCTGGCAGAGACTCCCTCCACCTTCCTGTTCTTTTAATTCTCTCTGTTAGTCCCGCCTATACTTCCTGCCTAGCCACTGGCCAATCAGTGTTTTATTAGCAACACATTTGCCATACAGAACATCCCACAGCAAAAGTTCTTTCCTTTTATTCTACTTCAGCGTGCCCTGGGGAGTGAGGGCAGTGGCATACCCATTGCCTAGGGATTTGATGAGCAGTAAGTGAACTTATTATACAGGACACTGCTGAAAGCACTGCCTAGCCTGGCTGTTGTTACTGTAAAAGAATGTCGAATGTGTCACTTAGCAATTAGCTCTGAACTATTATATGACTATGGTATGCATGCACATACATTTGTATGTATGTATATCAGTTTATCTGTCATCTATTTATCTATATATTGTCTGTCTGTCTGTCTATCTGTCTATCCATCTATCCAGCCTAGGCCATTCCAGGTAGCAGTTTTTTTTGGGGGTGGTGGTGGTGGTGAAATTCACTAACATGAAGAGCTCACCATTACAAGGCCTCCATTGTAACCGTTTTACTGAGTTATGCCACCAAGGAAGATGGATAGCAACACACTCAAAGTCAGTATTATGCTCCTCTCCGGTCATGTACCACTGTGGAAGCATGACTTCAATAACACGAACCTTGATGCTCTTGCCCTGTAGGGGAGTACATGATAATAAGATCCTGACCAGTGTTCTCCAGTGTGAACATGCCTAATAGCTTAGCAGAAACAGAGCAACCCACTATAAACTCACAGTCAGTTTGCTTATAAATTATCTTGTCATATTCAAATATATTTAAGATGCACACAATTAGGGTCTCTTGAGAAAAATCATTGTAAGAACTCAGTTTAAAATAATTGTTGTAGAAAGCTGGGTTTAGAAGTTAGTGCGGCTTTTTCATTACTGTGGATATATATTTATATCCCACCATGTCCAGTTGATGCATGAATGGTAGGGTTATCCATTGGGACATGGGCAATCTTTTACTTTCATTTTTAAACAGGACATACAGAATACATAGTGAGGTGGATCGAACCTCTTTGCCAGTCTCCTTGATCGTGATCGTATGCTAGCAACTTTTCAGAAACTGAACCCTGAGCTCATCGTGTTAAAATATAGAGACCGTGAGCTGAGGCCCCGCTGGTGTAGAAGCTCCACACCTGATTCTGATGTACAGCATGAATTTCACCTCTTAACTCACCATTGCGAGTTTTCTTGCTCTGGGATGGCCATTCATCCTTAAAGTATGGGCACGTGTGAGCAGCTTTACAGTCATCTAGGCCAGGGGTTCTCAACCTCCCTAACGCCGCAACCCATCATGCTGTAGTGTCCCCCAACCATAAAATTATTTCATTGCTACTTCATACCTGTAATGTCATCGCTGTTATGAACCATAATGTAAATAGCCAAGGTGCAACCCCCCCAGGGGGTCACGACCCACTTGTTGAGAACCAGTGGTCTAGGACCTTGTCAGTCATATGGAAGCCTGGTCTGACCTTAGAATTGCTTCATCAGAAATTCTGGAGTCAGGTCCAGTAGTGTGGACTTTAAAGCTCGCCCCCCCCAAGTCTCACTGACACAACCTAAGTTTGAGAGCCACCGTTCCAGACAAACCCAATGCTTGAAGCTCTGCCATCCCAGGTAGGGGATTGGTGTTCGCCAATGTCAGCGGCCAGAGCAGAACACTGTCTTTAGTAACAATTTCATGAGCATGACCAAATAGGTCGTCGGGGACCTGAAAGTAAGACTTGGCCCTGACACATTGCATGGCTATGACTTCGGGCAGCTTCATTCCCGATCCAGAGCTGTAGTGTCTCCGTTTATCAAATGTGCATGGCAGTACTGAGTTACGTTCTGCGTTGTCAATGTGAAAGGGCCACACTGTAGGTCAGAGGTGGGTATTCACTGTAGGCTGGAAACCTGGTGTTTACAAGAGAGCCGAAGGGCTGCCCTTCCTCTCCATTTAGACCTGGGTGCTCTGCACACACAGTCCTTGCCAGGCTGACTGCAGCGGCTCCTCTGCATGCCACGAATCGCTGCGATGGCTCTCAGCAAGGGCACGGCCGGTCTATTTTGGTCTCCGTGAATTCTGTCGCTTTTGTGTCCCAGAGTGATGCCAAATGCTATAAATGTTGTGGCCTAACAAGGTCTTGGGTGCTTCAAGTGTAACCGAAGGCTGGCCTCCCTCTGTCTGTTAAAAGTGGGACCGAGCTAAAGAAGTTTGTGTTCCACGACTTACTGTTTTCCTGTTTTGGGTTGTGTAGTCGGAAGTTCACTCCAGCCTGAGTGTAGGTCATAATTGCTTTCCGGAGTGAGATGCAGCTGTTTATAAGATTGTTAGAATTACTTAGAAGCTCAGCTCATTAACACTCAAAAGTGGGCCTAAGGAAGATGGCTGGCACAGGAGTTACCCAATCGTCATGCGGTAAAACTGAGAAAGCTGTGTGTTTAGAATGACAGACGAAACCTGGTGTCTTGTTGTTTACTGCTGTCTCTTGAGTTTTCAGGATACTCAGCAGTGTAAAGTGTGATTTATTTTGAATATCGTTCTCCTATTCTTCTCTCTTTAGAGCAGTGTCCATTGTGTCCCCGAGGAAGTGGGAGAATTAAAGCTTGTGGTCGAGTTTAGTTTTAAAGTAACTTTGTTTTACATGAAAACAAACACAGTCAAGGATAAAACACCGCCATGAGCAAAATACGTGACTTCAGTTGTTTTGCTCGTGAAAATGTATTGGCTCTGTATGACTGCTTTCTCTAGTGTGACTGATAGCTGTTGAGACACTGGACAGGTTGGTATATAAGCCTCAGCTAAAAGTAGCAGGCATCAATCAGCTTTACTGGTTGTCTCTCAGCTACACACTTATGCAATAGTTTATTAGCTGTAATATTTTATTTTATGTAATATATATTTTATTACTAGACATTTGTTTGCCATAATGCAGAACTGAAAGACTTAAAGAACCCTGATGAGGTGGTGCGCACTTCAGAAAATTTGTTTTAGTTATAATTCCACCTTCCTCCCGTAAAGCCCGACCACAGGAGGGTGGCACTGAGAAGGGCTCCAGGAGCAGCCTTGAGGCAGGGGGAAGGGCTTGGACTTGCCTCTACTGGATGTGCCTCCCCATGGGAGGCCTGCCTTCTTGTGGGGGGGAGTGAGAAGTAGGTTGGGAGAGGAGGCTGGGGGGCAGGATGAGGGAAGAGGGGGATCTTGGATTGGTGTGTAAAATGAATGAAAAATTTTTCTTTATAATAAAAAAAGGAAATAAAAAAAGAAAAAACCCTTTTATTGATTCATTGTGAATTTCACATCATGCACCCCAATCCCACTCATCTCCCCACCCCTCCATATCTGCCCTCTGCCCTTGCAACCTCCCCGCAAAAAGAAAATAAAAATCTCACCATTGAAGCCATGGTTTTTCATGGTGTGTCACACGGTACACCCTTTTGCCCAAACAGCTTTACTTGCAAATGTTCATTGCAATGAGTCATTGGACTGTTCTGAGGCTCCTGGCTTCTGCTATGCTATTAGTGCTGGATTCTCACTTGGACTCCTCAGATGCCCTGTGTCATGGAGGTCCTGCAGCTTTGGTTCTGCAGGACTGTCCCCTTCATGTGTCAGCAGTTCATGGATAGGGTAGATGTTGGCGAGGCCAATTTAAAGCCCGGGATCTGGGCCAGAGTGGTAGGTAAGTTGGTGAGTCCACATGCCACCAGGGCCCGCTTTCCCACCTTGCCCAGGTGAGGGGTGGGGCCAGCTCCCCTCACTATGGTAGCTGCAAAGAGTGGAACCACCTCTCCTCATGCCTTCAGGGCCAGCTCTCCACCACTGCCCCAGCAAAGGGTGGGGCCAGTGAGATGGCTCAGCCATTAATCTAGCTCAGAGAGGCCTAGAAGCAACCAGCTGACTTTCGTTTTTGGCCAGAGACCCAGCAAGAGAACGTCTCTCCATTCACCTCAAACCAAAAAAGACTGCAAATTTCTAAGTCCTTCCCTCCTCCTTCCTGTGCACCTAAGAGGGCTCACTTTTAATTGTGCTTCCTGTGTTCACATTGCTGCCTGTCCTTTACTAGCTGTGAAGTTAACTTGGCTGCAACAATCTATTAGAATTTTAGTCTTTATACTCAATGATCAACGCTACTTCACAGAATTGCCAAGCTGTGACTCATAGTCCATGGCTGTGACTTTTATTATTGATATAGTTGTTAGTCTATAGGAGCCTATGGGGATCTAAAACTATAATTAATACACTGAACATGAGTATGAATAATTTACAGATGAGATTGTGTGTGTTCAGGGGGGTATGCCATTAATATCACTGGGAGTCCTGCTCTTTTCTGAAGGAAAATGGAGGAGCAATGGATCTGGGGAGAGGAGAGGTGGGGAGTGTGGGGAGGCTGCAGTCAGGATGTATGCTATTTGAGAAGAATAAAGAAAAAAGAAGTAAATAAATAAAATCACACGTGCGCTCTCTCTCTCTCACATACACAACACACACACACACACACACACACACACACACACACACACAAAGATGCTGCTGCCAAGGGGTGTGCCTCATCATCTGGGCCCTCCAGGTTGCTCTGAGATACAGCCTTTCTCAAAAGCATATTAGAGTTTTATCTTTTCTCCTTAAAAGAAAAAAAGAGAAGGATTTACATTATAAAACAAGATAGGCTACCACAAGTATAAAACAATTGACCAAGAGTAAGGAAGAGCTCTTAAAACTTTCAGTAGTAACCATAAAGCAAAAATTCAATGGAAGGCCAGAAAAATAATCTTCTGCAAAACTGAACAAAATGACAAGTCAATGGAAAAATTGAACAATGTAAAAATTTAAAGGATATGTTCGGAAACCCAAATGCCAAGGGTCAGAGCTCCCACAAAGAAAACACAGGTTCTCAAAGAAATAATTAAAGAAAATATGTCAGAGCTAAGGAGCATGGCTTTCTAGATCTAATGGGCTTAGAACACACATGTTAGGGCAACCGAGTAAAATTCACACTCTAAGGCATTGGAAGAAGTTTCTGAATGCTGCTTGAAAAGCAAACAGCACCATAGACAGATGCTTTAGAGTCACAAAGCCTCTGGATTGTTGAACAAAGGACAATGAGCAAGGCCAAAGAACGAGGAAGGAAAGTTTCCAAACATCCAACTGAGCTATTCATGAAACATAAGCGTAGAGTAGTGACATTTGCACATATGTAAATTAAAGTGAATTACATTCCAGTCTCCCCTTTCTCAGAAAGTACCTGGTGAATGTGTGCCACCAAAAAGAGGAAGCAAACTGAAAAGGAGGAAGATGTGATTCTAATGCCGTGGGGGTCAAAGGAAAATTTTAGGTTGATGGTGAAGAGGGTACCAGGAAGACCTGGAGTCCAGATCAGGGCAGGGAGACAAACATCTTGATGCTGAGTTCAAAGCTGCAGACTGTAATTGGTGGATCATGTGACATTTAACCATACTATGAGGTGTTGGTAAATTTTGTGAGACAGACAGACACAGAGACTGAGTCCACCCAGCAGAGCAGGACAGGAAATGCCTGTAACTCTTGGTTGGTGGGCAAGAGTCATCTGGGAGTCTGGTCCAGGGCTGGTGCAGCCCCAGACACCTTTGAAGCTCCTTGGTCCAGTCTGATTGAGGTCTTGGATGGTGTTGCAGTCAGCTTATGTCATTCAGGGCCTTTCTGCTAAATTCTGGCAGCACGAAGGCTGCTCAGTGCATGTCCAAGTTACAGTATTTCAGCTGCATCTGCTCCACCTGGGCCTGTGTCAGCTGCTGCACCAGCTCCCACAAGACGATGCTTGGGTTTTTGCTACATAGCTTGAAGTCAATCGGGTAGCTTGATAGGTGAGGATGGTGCAGTAGGCATAGCCCACCACAGGGAAGAGAGATTTGCACAAGTGTCTCATCTCCTTGATGAGGTCCAGGTGCAGCCACTGGCACTCGCCCTGGCAATAGAGGATGCTGTCTTCCTTGAGTGCTGTCTTCAGGAGCTGGTAATCAGAAGCCTTGAAGAGGCTCTCAGCAGGGCCCGTTGGGTCTGAGGAATCGATGATGATGATGTCGAAGGCATCATTCTGTTTCATGAACTCACAGCCATCGCCCACAGGGAGAGTTAGCTTTGAGCTGGAGTAGCCGATGACCATGCCCAGCAGGAACTTCTTTTTTTTTTTTCCATTTATTTTATTTTATTTTATTTTACAACATAATTCAACTTTACATATCAGTCATAGGTTCCCCCGTTCTCCCTCCTCCCGCCCCGTCCCCCTCCCCCCCCCAGCCCACCCCCATTTCCATCTCCTCCGAGGCAAAGACTCCCCCGAGGATTGAGATCGACCTGGTGGACTCAGCCCAGGCAGGCCTAGCCCCCTCCTCCCAGGCTGAGCCAAGGGTCTCTACCAAGCCCCAGGTTTCAAACAGCCAACTCATGCACTGAGCACAGGACCCGGCCTAACCGCCTGTATGCCTCCCAGACAGATCAAGCCAATCAACTGTCTCACCCATTCTGAGGGCCTGATCCAGTTGGGGGCCCCTCAGCCATTGGAAGATGTGATTCTAATGCCGTGGGGGTCAAAGGAAAATTTTAGGTTGATGGTGAAGAGGGTACCAGGAAGACCTGGAGTCCAGATCAGGGCAGGGAGACAAACATCTTGATGCTGAGTTCAAAGCTGCAGACTGTAATTGGTGGATCATGTGACATTTAACCATACTATGAGGTGTTGGTAAATTTTGTGATTTCTGAATAAAAGGTCATGAACACTTTGAAAGAGGAAAAGACAAGACACAAAATACAATCAGTTGTAATCATGGTAACTATGTACCTTAGCTGCAAATAATCCTAACAAAGGTGAAATAATCACAGCAGAAAACACTGATTTAACTGTGGTAAGCGTGTGTGTGTGTGTGTGTGTGTGTGTGTGTGTGTGTGTGCGCGCGCGCGCGCGCGTGTGTTGGAGCAACAATACTTGTTTCATCTTCCTGATCGTGTCTGAACCAGAAAGACTAAGGAAAAATACTATGAGCTGAAATACTGGAAACATTAGTATAAATGGTATAAGTCATTACAAGACTTGCTTTTGGGGGTGTGGCTCAAAGTGTGAGAGACAAGGGTGAGAGCCCAAACTTTTCTTTATAAGATTGGCTAACAAAACTTGACTCTTAGGTTGTGGCGTGGGCAGTGGGCAGAGCTGGTCCCATTGTGCTGTGGCTCCATGTGGCCTGCAGTCCCAGGCCTTCCCGCCATGGTGCTGGGCTCTGATAATGTTGGTGCATCCGGCTCCACCACCATTCTCAAGGTCCGGTTCCAGAGACCTGCAGCCTGTGGCCTGGCCAGGACTTGTCGCTGCGGGTGGAGCAGCTGCTGCACTACGGTTGTCTTGGTACCAAGACATCCTTGTCTTCCATAGTAAACCTACCTCAATGTGCTGGTTCTGGATGGTGTCATCCAGTGTACTGAGAGGGACGAGTTCTCCTACCAGAAGATGATTGCCAACCTGCCGCTCTGCAGCAACCCCAACCCCCAGAAGATGCTGATCATCAGGGGTGGAGATGAAGGGGTCCTACAGGAAATGGTGAAGCATCTCTCTGTGGAGTCTGTGGTCCAGTGTGGGATCGATGAGGATGTCATCAAAGACTCTCCACGGAGATGCCCCCACAGTAGACTGCTGGCAATGGTCTCTCTATCTCTGTGGCGTTGGGTCCAAGCCTATACCAGCTCTGTACAGTACCATCTATGGCCTCTGTTAACCCAACAAAAAACACGTGTATTTATAACATGCTCAAAAATTTTTTTTGACTCTTGAAACTTTGTATAGGTATTACTTTGATTAAAAATTAAAACAAAATTTAATTCCTTCCACCCACACATGTCTATACAATATTTATTAATATATATATATATGTAGTCGAAAGTTTTCTCCTGTCCCACCCAGCCCCATGGTCCTGCAGTCGCTTATAAAATAATCACTCAGAGGCTTAATATTATTTACAAATTGTATGGCCTGCGGCAGGCCTCTTACTAGCTAGCTCTTATATCTTAAATAACCCATTTCTATTAATCTATGTTTCGCCACATGTTCTGAGGCTTTACCGGTCTACTGGCATGTTGCTTCTTTGGCGGCAGGCAGGGTGATGTCTCTCCAGACTCCACCTTTCTCTTTCCTGTCTTTCTCCTTGAATTTCCTGCCTGCCTCTAAGCTGCCTTGCCATAGGCCAAAGCAGCTTATTTATTAACCAATGGGAACAACATATATTCACAGCATACAGAAAGACATCCCCCAGCATATATGCAGAGAGAATTTAAAATAGTAAATGCTGTGAGATGTGTATCTCTTTGTTTTGCAGAGGTACTGTTCCTGTCCTGTGCTCCTGGTCACTCCTTTAGATCCTTCCCAAGTTTTTAATGCTCCACCTCTTAAGACCCCGTGGATGATATGACATGCCTCCTAACCCTCTTTTGTGTTTTCTCTCCTTCGTTTGGCTTAGTTTCTTCATCTGTATTGTGAGAGGAATAGATAGCCATCTCTTACGTCCTTTTACATTGTGTTGAGATGTCTACCAAGAACCAGTCATTAACAGTGACATTGACTGACATCCAATCTTGAAAAGTGAAATGATTCATTGGCATTGGCAAGTATTGCTGAATAATGAATAAAGCAAAATTAATAAATTTTAAGAGGCTTTTTTTTTTTTTTTTTTTTTTTTTACCATGAAGGGCAGAACTCTGGTTTCTGCACAGGCTTAGCCAGTACTCATTTCTGACTTTGACACAAACCTTGCCCAGACTGGTCTTGAACTCACTATGAAGCTCATGCCGGTCTCAAACTTGGAATTTGCAACCCTCCTGCCTCAGCCTCCCAAGTCCTGGGATTACATTATTCTATTTTAACATATTTGTTGCATTCTGTTATATGAATTGTGATGTCTATGATAGGTTGTAGGGAAGGTATGTATAGCTTGCTTGGTGACTTTTAATGCTCTGTTCACATTTGGTGTGGGCTCAGAGTTACTGGCCTTCTTACTGATCTTGAGCATGAGTAACCTTTAAGGCTGTAGCCAGAATAACTTCAAAAACCTCAATGTGCCATGTGATCATCTAACAGCTGAGTTAGAGACAATGGGAGTTTGGAGGAGTTGTATACTGCATGCTTTGATGGCCATTAAGACAGCTGATAAGTTTGAGTGAACCAAGGGGATTAATTTAATGCTTAGGTGGAGTGAAAACTTCAAATTCCTTCTGTATTTTTCCTGCAAAACTGCAAGTTGTAGTAGTAATGATTCTATGTACTCTCTGTACACAGGGAGCTAACAGGATGAGAGGTCGGCTTGGAAGTATGGACAGCTTTGAACGGTCCAACAGTCTTGCTTCGGAGAAGGTATCTACTCATAGCTCCCCAGTTCACCAAATGCTGCTGCTTAGCCAAAGCTGTGGCAAAACATGCATGCCTAATTATTTTGTGGTGAGATTTTTTATGGCCTTTAAGAAGTAAACATTCGATGCTCTGTTGTTTTAAATAAGATTCTGGGTATTACCAGTTTATTTTTCACCCAGCTAAGTTCCCTTCTGTTGGGACAGGGTGCTCCCTTCATTGGCTAACTCTGCTCTTACATTTTGCACTGCAGATAATTTGAGTATAGTATTTGAGCAGTTGTTGATCTAAAAGTAAAACAAACTGAACCACCTAATTAGCATTCCCCCCCCACAAACACACACCCAACACGCAGACACACACGCACATACACACATACCCGGGCATTAACCCCCCACCCCACTCCCACACAGCTTGTTATTCTTTCTCCGTGTTACTTCTTTTCCTTTTTTTTTGTTTTTCCTTCATTTCAGGGGCAACATCATCCTCTCTGTCTCAAAGACAGCCCTCGTGAGGGTTTCCTGTTTCCTGTTTTCTGCAATAGGCAACTTGGGGCTCGATCAACCTTTGTTGTCCTAGTAGGAACACTGAAATACTTTTTATTAAACTTTTGTTGGCACCAGAGACCCTAGTCCAGCTATGTGTCTTACCCAAAGTCCAGCTCAGCAAGCCGGATGGTTTATTGACCATGGTACTCATTTACATAGCATACCTGACTGGATTGAAAGATTTATGTTGGCTCTTCACCGGGCGGGAGAGGCATTCCAGAGGGCTCAGTTTTGTTCATTTCCTGTTTTTCATGTCTTTTAAAAGAAACTCACCACCGGGATCATGCCACTGGACAGAAACATCCAGAGTGGAGGAAGATAATTCACAGGCTTTAATTTATTTTTCCAAAAGCTTTGCTCCAAGCCCCAGGCACTGAGGCACTGTGATATTGTTTTGACATTACTGGAAACACGCAGAGCCATAGGTCGCAGAGGTTAGGAGATCCCTGCACAAAGGCTCTGCCCCTTTTCAGTCATGGCCCCTTTTCATCTCTCTGGCAACAATGGGAAGAGTACAGTAGTAGCCCTAGCATTTTACCACAGCCCTCAGGGGAGAGAGAGTACCTTTCATCAGCCTTTCGCTTTCCTGCCCATCTTTTCGGATGTTCTGTGACACCTGCTTATCAGCGACAGTGGGATGTGGTGAAGCTGATTAGTCTCCGCCAGGGTTGAGTAAAAAGAAAAACAAAACAGTTTTGTCATGAGTCAGGAAGAGGACTCCACTGTCACTACCCAGCCTTGAGTAGACAGATGTGTGTCTGTCGTGAGCCTGGCAGGGGCAGACACCTCCCTGGTTTGTGTTGTAGGACTTCTCACCAGGGGACTCTCCTCCCGGGACACCACCAGCCTCTCCACTGTCCTCCGCCTGGCACGTCTTCCCTGAGGAGGATTCGGACTCTCCACAATTTCGAAGACGGGCTCACACGTTCAGCCACCCACCTTCAAGTTCAAGGAGGAAGCTGAACTTGCAAGATGGGAGGGCTCATGGCCTAAGGTCCCCTCTACTGAGGCAGAGTTCCAGTGAGCAATGCAGGTAGGTCCTGGCCTGTCCCGCACCATGGGACACCATGTCATTCTGTTTGGGTCACTTTGGAGTCAGTGTGGGTTGTGTCTCATGCTTTAGCCAGATTTTAGGGTTCAGAAGGAGCAGAGAAGTAAGAGATGCGTTTTGTTTTCTTCAGTGAGTTAAGGGAAGATGGGTGAGGTTAAGATACACCCTGAAAAAGTTCTAAGTTTACATTATAAATGGAAGCTTTTCATTGTTTGCTTCAGAAAAAAGTAGAGAAAACATGGCATGCAATCATTTTGCCTGAAACTGTGCTGGCACGTATTATGTCCTGTCTTTTTAATGCTGGCTCTGGGGAAGTCGTCAGCATAAATGGTCAGACCCAGAGCCTCTTGTCAGCCTGCAATATGCCAGGCTGAGGACTCACCTAAGTTCCCTTCATGCTACTACATAGCAAATTAAAGCTAAGTATGATAACTGTTACACATTTTGTCTTAACCTGTATCTAGAAAGGAGACTATATAATTGCAGACATTGTCCATTAGAATGACCTTAAATAGTATTAAAAATAATTGAAGAAAATTACTTGTTAGGTATGAAGTATGAAGCTTCTTGTTTAGCTCAGATTCACATGTCTGGCAGCTAATCTTGTTTCTCTTTCCTCCCTGCGTGTTTCATGTAGACATCAGGGTTGACTATCTGTGTTGGTCACAGGCATAAATAAAACCAACTGAAAGTAAAACATCTTATAAAAAGACCAATTTTAATATGAAATGTTATCAGATTTCCTTTTATGTTTTTTTATCATGTTTTACTCTCACTGTACAGTTTTCATTGTAGTTTTCTGATTGACTTGAATTCTAAAAACCCAGTAGATTATAAAACACACAAAAATTACAAAATAAAAATTACAAAAATGAAATAAAAGCAATTAATTGTTTTCAGATCTTGTGTATGTGTGTGGAGATTAAGTGTTCTTAAGAAAACAAAGATTTTACAAATAATTGCTTCACTTATTTTTACCCAAGACAATAAATAAATCTCTTCCCCCTCAAGAACAAAGTATTATCAAGAGTGAAAGATGCCAGTCATTTCGAACTGTAAATGACCTCTCTCTCAATTCTTCCCCGAGTTTCCCATATGTTGCATCATATACATTCAAATAGTTTCTATCATCATCAGTATAAAAAAGGTGCCACTTATGTTCTGTAAAAGCATTCCATACTAAAATCCCCCTGTTTATTTAGAAAAAAAAAAAAAAAGCCATGTGAGAGATTCAGGGCTTTGGATGAACAGTGCTGCAGTCCACACAGGAAATAACACCAATCTAATGTTTGGTAAGCCAGAGATACTGTGGAAAGTGATTGACATCAACCAAACATTTTGTTTATAAATATTTATAAGGGATCTGTTATCTTTAGAATAGTTAATCTTTGTACTATTCATGATAAGTTTACCCTCTGGAAATTGTTTTTCTGTAACTGTTTGTGTTTTCTTATCCTGACCGGAAGTCTCTTTTGCATGTAAACATACTTTTTGTTCCCAGAGTGTTAAGAAATACGATTTGTGAAAGGGTGGACCGCCAGTGTAGCCCTAGGTAGAGGACTGCATGCTCCTCTTTTTAGATTCTGTGTAAGCTCCAGCTTGCAGCCTTTCAAGCAAAGAGTAAATTAATAGCAAGAACCTATTTCTATGCTTTTTCTTGGTAAATGAAGATTTTTTTGCTAAAAATACAAATTTTAAGACAAATTTGCTGTATTTTCTGTACTCAGCATTCTCCCGTCAGCCCGACGCATGTACAAGGAGAGTAATTCTTCCTCCAGCCTTCCAAGCCTTCACACTTCCTTCTCTGCCCCTTCCTTCACTGCCCCCTCTTTCCTGAAAAGCTTTTACCAGAATTCAGGTAGACTGTCCCCACAGTATGAAAATGAAATCAGGTGAGATCAGTGTGCTCTTTGCAAAGCGCCATTTTCTCCAGTGATACATTGATAATGTTACTAAAAAGTGGCCGGTTAATTTTAGAGTGACTTGTGTGCATCTGTGTGCTTGTTCTAATCTGCTTCTAGTGTACTGACTTTGACTCCAATTAATTTTATTAATAAAAGTAATTAGAACTCGTAGTTACAAAGCTTTCTGATGATGTGATTATATCTTTTGAATTAAGTTTTTATCTAATAAATGCCTTCATTGCTGCCGTCCCAGAATCTAAACTTTGTGTTGTTGGGAATAGGATCTGGTATCATCATGTAATAACAAGACCTTCCTTAGTCTTGCATCTATGATTTTAGTCTCTGGGTGTATTTCTTGGCACCCCAACGCCACTGACTACAACAGCTTGCTAACAGGTTAGGTGCAGTATCTGTAAGTACATTGAGTATCTCCAAGGCATTTCTTTGCTTTTTCTCAATGACAGGTTTATGCTTTTGAGTCTCACTATATGCCTCTGTGTAATGGGCTCAGGATAACGTCAGCAGGAACTCTCAGAACATGAGAGAAATCTGAACCTTGCAGCTTTTCTTTTGGTTTTTGCCCTTGGTATAGAAAGTTTACATAACTCTCACAGCACCCACATTTCACAAAATTAGATGCAGTGAGCTTGAGAGAACTGTGTCTGTGTAAGTTGAGATCATATTGGCCATGAAAATACTAAGTGAGATGCTGTTAGTCTCTGGGGCATGGTGAGACTCTTCTAAAGTGATTGCTATTGGTTTAACAATCTGAATTTTCTTCCTGTTTTTGTTTCTAGCTTGACTCATTCATTTTTACTACTGTCTAGTGTTCTGCTTAGTATAGAGCATAGTTTATCTACTTCCCTGTTGATGGACCATGCTGGCTGTTTCTACTTGTTTGATGATTGGCAATCCTTGCAGACAAGTAGAGGAATACATGCTGTCAGCGAGCAAGTGTGCCTGCCACTGATACCTTCTCAAACACTCTTGTGTTTTTATTTTCTTGTAGATGTAAAATCATCTAAAAGTTAGCATTTAAGTAGATAGGTCTCATCAACTAGTCAAATTAGACACATCCTAGAGTTATTTCTGAGTATCTTTTGTCCATATGTGCCCACTCTTCATATTGGATTAGCGTGATTAGGAATGTAAACTTTCCTTTTGAATTAGTGCAATGTGCTCAAACAGAATTTCATTTCTGGTGACATAAGGCCCATGAAATAGTTTGCAGGGGGAACACTGTGAGGAGAGTTTCTAAGAAAGCTCGCCAAAAAAGAGCATAATGTCAGTGAACTTTGCAGTGAGTTTAGGTAGTCAAGCGTCTCCACCACCATAGTATCTCCAACACTGTCCTCTCACAGGAATAGGCAACCCAGCGAGTCCATTCACAGGCTTTAACTGCTGCATTAGTTGAAATCAGCATAAAGGGCAACCCTAGCTTCCTTTCTTAAGTAGGAAACAGGCATCCCCCCACCCCAATGACAGTTAGAAATAGCCATTAAGAAGCTGAAGGGTTAGCAGTGACTGGATGTGGGCCATAGACCTTTTTAGAGGTTACCATACATACACAGAGGTTACTTCCATTGTTTAATGTGAGTTTGGTCATTGTCTTTAGGAATTCATGCCTATTTGTGTGTTTCACTTTTTGTGGTTGCTTCCCATAGCCCCCATACCTCATGCTCGTGGAAGGAGACTGAAGTCAGAAGGCAAATGTACAGGAGTTTGGGGTTGAAAAATTTCACTATTTAGTAGTTTATGTCATTTGCAGCGTTGCTTTTGAACATGTAGAAAAGTCCTCATCTCTTGAACATTGAAGATTATAAGTACTTTTAGATGTGATTTTCAATTGTGAGAAATGCTAAAAATCAGAGAATAGTCCCTCCCCCCCCCCCCAACTCTTTTAATTTCATAGCCTAGAGTCAGTAGGTCTGAAATACAGTTTGGGTAAGACAAAACCCCAAACCGTTTTCATTGAAAAGCACACCAACCCTAACAGCCTAAGTGGCTCACCAGGGAGAGAACACCATCATGTCACCACTCCCCAGGCCATAAGTGGAAGGGAACCAGAAGCCTACTGGCAGCCCTTATCTCTCGGGTCATTACTACCTTCTGACCTCACAGAGCAGAGCTGAGTTTTGCTGCTTTTGGATGCTCTATAAATGGAATGATAGAACATCCTTTATTTCTGTATCTGCCTTCTTTTAACATTGCTTTGTGAGAGACATTCCTGGCTTCAGGTGTGCCTCAGTATTTTTAGTTTTATTGCTATGTAGTATATTCCTAGTATATCCCAGCCCATCTGTGCTCTTATGAATGGACAGGTGGTTATAGGATTTTGGTTTTTTAGAGTGCTGTTGTGACAATTATTGTATATATTATCAGTTGTAATACATATGGATTACTAATGGGTATCTGTGCAGTGAAAGTATTGGACAAAATGTATATTCTTAGGTTTCTAACAATTCACTTAGACATAAATATAATACAGTCTTGAAGAGAATATATATTTTTCTATTTGGAAATAATATAAAATTTATAGATAATTACAAAATATTAGAGGATTCCCTTTAATCCTTTATCTTGATTAATCAATTTTAAGCATTTGTTGCATTTGCTGTATACATGTACATTTACAAAGCTCTCTCTATGCACAAATAAATATGTATAATCTTCAAACTAGGTTATGTGTAAGTAGATTACCTATATTTCATCCTTTGCTCTTAGTACATCAGGGTGTATGTCCCAAGAATGATGGCATTTGAGAGCATGGTTTTAATTCAGTGGCTTCTGAACTCTACATCTCTCATTATCACTTTTTATAGAGAGAACATCATGTACCTACAATTACTATGATATCTTCAACTATTCATAATGATTAGGGAAGGAAGTATATAATATTACCAGCTAAAATTTTCTTGTCACTTGGGAACCTAATATCTTACTGGTTGCAAAAATGAATCTCTAAATATTCATCATCAGGTAGGGAATAATTAATATCCTTAATTAAAATTAGTTTTTGAAAGCTTAACGTAATTTTTCTTGGTAGCTAAGCCATAATTGTGCCTGATGATTCATGTTTTTATAATGGATATTCACCAAATACGATATTTTCTTTCCAGCAACAGACTTTTTTGTTGGTGAGGAGTTGCTTCTCAAGTTTTAAGCTTATGTTTAAAAATTATTTATAATGAAGTTTATTAGTTAAAGTAAATGGTTATTTTAAAAAGTGATATTCATTACTTCTATTCTCTTATAAAAATTTTAATGAGAAAGAATAAGGTATTTCTGATAAGTATTTGTAGTATAGTTTTGATTTTATACTTCACTTGTATTCACTTTCAATATAGTTATTTACTACTTTGCCTGTGGTGTATTGATGACTTATAGAAATGCATTTTATTTTAAGTCCTGATTTGGCACAGTAATCTCTCTTTGTGCTAATGACGTTCTTGTTTTCCTGTTACTAGACAGGATACTGCTTCAGAATCAAGGTGATTAACACTGGAAACATGTTCCGTTCATACATTTTCAGACTTTCCCAGTGGACAGCCCTTTCAGTTAAAGACACAGTTCTGGTTGTCATATGAATGCATGCTGTCATTCTGCATTCTCTGAGGGCTATGCAAACAGAAATGTGCCCTGCGGTGTAATCAGAGATCACGGAGAGCCACGTAAAATACTATTGCGAGCTTAAGTCCTGTTTCTACTCTATTCTGTATTGAAATTCCTTTAAAGCTGAGGTCTCCAAGAAAATACCAATTAAAATTAAATTTCCAACAATATTTTAGCTAGTTGAGAGATATTAATGTGCAGATGAGGAGGTTTTTTTTTGTTTGTTTTTTGTTTTGTTTTGTTTTGTTTGGAACCTAGGAAGATAGAGAAATGAGCATCCTTTGAGGAAGCACACCAATGCAGTGGGAACTGGGGGTAGATACAGTCCACTCAACATAACTGTTGCCGTATTGGTTTCTGTGAGGCATTGCTAATACTTTGCAGATGTCACATTGGCCATAGTCAGGAAAACACCAAGTTCTTGATTATGGATGAGAATGACCGTGGTGATACCCATTCCTGGAGGATCACTCACTTTCTCTGGAAAACATCCAGAATGATGGCGCCCAATGTCACTCTGAGCAGCTGGTCTGTGCCTGTTCTACTTTCTACGCTTTGGCTGCATCACCAGTCTCATGAGAACACATTCCCGTCTCCCGGTCCAAATCTTAACCCTTTGATTTCTCTGTAGTTGTAATAAAAGTATTAAAGATTACACTATGAGCAGCTATTCAGGAAAAGAAACAAAAGCATCTTCAGAGAATCATTTGTCCACAAATGCTAAGTTAAAAAGAGAGTCTTCTGAGAGTTATAACTGATGGCACTTTTTTGGTAGTTGTATGTATAATCATTTAAAGACTGTTTCTCCCATTTTAGAAGTCTAACAGCAAGAGCATAGTTCAGTGGCAGAGCAGTAGCATAGCATGGACAAGGCTCCGAGTTTAAGCTCTAGCGCTGAAAAAATGAAAAAAAAAAACAAACAAAAGTTGTAAGTCTAATAGAAGTGTTTTGCCTCATGTCCTTTGGCTTTGAACATTGTCTAGCCTACTTTTTATTTTAAACATGGCATTAGACTGATTCTGGGAGAGGTTGTATATTTTACTAGGTATGGTTTTATTTATCTTATGTTTCAGGGGGTATGATTAAACATATAACATACCCAGAGATATTTTAAACCCAATGTACAAACATTTCCTCACTCTCTGCATTTGACATGTAGAGTCTAGGGTACAGAACTCTTCCTTCGTCTTGATCTTTTTCCTTGTGTGTTGTTCCACTGACTAATCTCTCACATTTGGTTCACACTCAGTTAGCGTAGTGATTTCCACTAGAGTGGTGGAATCTTTGTTCTCTGTAGTTAGTAAAGATTTTCCATAGGGTGACACATGTTTGCCCAGTTGAAAGCCAGAACTGTCACACCCGGAGAGTGCTGATGATGCAATTATAAATTAGTGAGTACTGTGGGTCGTGTAGGAAAGAACTAAAGTTTCATCGGTTTGTTGTCCCATGCAGTCTTCTTAGGAAGTTTTGTTACTTCTCCCAACTTGTAATGCACTAGGATTTAGATAAAGATTTTGCCAGCAGGTACTCATGGGCTTGAACCTCATGATTTTGGTTTTTGTTGAGTGCTAGGAGGTGAAGGGGGGCCAGGAGACAGTTTGCTGCTCAGCAGAATATGCTGTAAATCTGGCAGGAGAATTTATCTCAGAGCAAAGTGGACCTCTCTTGCCTTAGTAGAATAACTGTCACCAGCACACCTTCATTCCATGCAATACCCCGTGGACTGATTCTTCTTAAAGAAAGCAAGTGTGTAGTGAAATTTCTGTGTTCACAGAAGCCCAGGGTTAACAGTAGTTGATGTTCGTTCGGGACTATACCTGCATGCTCGGGGTATATCAACACATCATCTTCAAGCATTAGTTATCACATTCTATCCATAGTTTAGTGAGTGCTGTGTTGAGAGCACCTGGAGCTAGCTCCTCAGCACACGTGGTGATACACACAGAATATCCCCTCCCCCCACCTAAATTTCTTACAATGCTCACGAATTGTGGTTCTTGATTAATTGGTTCCTAGTAGTAGGAAGTATGTAAAGAAAATACCAGCCTCTCAATGGTTGTACGCTCTCCAAGCTGGACTTCCTTCCTGGTTATTCATTTTTAATTTCATAAATTTCTGATAGAGGAAGCCCTGGCCCGGAATGTTTTTCCTGACTATAGCCTACTGAAGCACTTTACACGGCACATGTTTACATTATCAGTCACAAAAGGAAGTAGCCTGGGCTTATATGGAAAATAAGGGAAAATATGGATATACTGTGTCTGATTACTTTAAAAATACTTGCATACATGTATGTATATTCTACCATGCTGAGGTACTTTCACTTCATCCTTCTATTTAAATAAGCATACACAGTTTGAATTGCACTTATTGCAAAGCAAAGTAGTGGGACATTTACATAAATAAGTCTCTTATGGTACTTTGAAGTTACTTCTCTGCTGGAATAAGTTACCTCTCTGCTTGGAAAGGACCTATCAAAAGATTTCATGCTAACTAAAGACTGATTTTTCCACCTGCTAAAAGAGCAAGAATCATTGGATCTCTGACAGCTCCATTTTTGAAGACCCTAGAGCTTAGTAGGAACTGATACAAAGGTCATAAACATTTTCACAGTCAACCATAATGCCTTGAGGGTCTGGACTGTGGACTGCCTGGCTCTGAGTTCTGGCTCCATCCCTCATTGTCAGAGAAATAAGGAGGCTATTTAGCCATTTTCTAGTTAGGGTTTCTCACTAGCAATGGAAATCACAACACCCAGCCTGTGTAGTTACTATAAGTACCATGCTTGGAACTGTTCAGAACAGTGCATAATATGTGGTGTGTGTACTCAGTCTTCCTCAGAATCATCACTGCTGTAGTAGACACCACAGAACTCCACTTTTGACATTATACTTGTTCCAAATATTAAGTTTAAGAACATTAAAGTGAAAACTAATGAACAAGAGAAACTAAACAAAATCAAGAGCAATTTCAAAAAAAGAAGTTCTCCCTCATCTCCTTCCTACATTTTATCCCGCATCCCAAGTCTGGATATAGGTATATCAGTGTACAATGTTTCATACAGTTTCAATTCCTTAAGTGACCACTTTCACCACGCAAACTTCTGACCACATGCTGGCCAGACAGTGAGCTGCCGTAAGTCGCACATGCACGCTGCCTGGTTAAGCTTTTCCCTGGAAGCTGCCTTCCAATTGCATTTGCAATTACACGCACTTCCTCTCTTACTAAATGAAACAGGGCAGCTTTCAGCTCATCTCAGCAACAAACTGCTTTTGCAAAGTGAGGCTTTATCTGTGAGTGAAGGGGTCCATATTCTACTAGGTACACATTTCCTTCCTGTATTATTAGCACACATTTTAACCACTGAAGTTTGGCAATTCCAGATGTGGATGAAAAATGTGTCATTTGGCAGTTTATTTATATCCCAGGGCTTGAAACCAGATGCTGCAAAGTTTTCAGATGTGTACCAGTGGGCTAATGCCAGGGTACTGTATAACCTAGCCACCTCAAGGGTTGCCTTTGGCAGACAACAGTGAAACTGACCCCAGTTCTATTCAGTTTTGTTTTCAGTATTTTCTAAACACTCACTATGCTGCCTCTAGGTAAGGGTTTCAGGATGATTTGTATTAAAAGGTGTTTCAATTCCTTCCTTAAAGTATAAATCGTTCAAAATCATCTAGGTTGTTTTAGTCTAGTTTTGGTAGAACTACATTAAAAAAATCAAAAAGTAAAATATGGTTTGTTGAACATTCACCTGCAAGGCCTTGCCTTAGGTGCTCTGTCGGTACTCAGTATTTATTTTATAGAGTGTCCGAGGCATAAATTACAAATTAGATGAGAGACAACACCTAATAGGAAAAAGAAGAGCTATTTTTTTATTAACAATATTGCCATTTTCAATGCCTATGATTGCTGTTGACAGCTCAGTCTATTTCTGGAAACAGCTACTAGAACTTTGTGCTGGAAAGACATAAGATAGATTACCAATGAAGAGTTTGAAGGAGGTAGATCTTTTATTTATTCCTGACTTGTTAGATCATTCAATATTTTCTTTGTCCATTTTACTTAAGATCTTCTACATAGCTTTATAAAATGCTCATGTATTGAATGGCTATTGGTAGAGTTCTTGCCACTGGCTGTTACCCACCTGAAGCCAGTAATAAGCCTGTGAACCAAGTGGTTAGCAAGTAACCCCAGCAAGGTAGCATTACAGAAATGAAGATAAGGAGCAGTCTGTGAATACTCATCAGGACACATAGAGAATATTTGAATAAAAACACTGAAGGGGAAATACTTGAACTATGGCTTCCCCAAGCTGATATAAAGGTGACGCTTTTCAGTATTGCAGGGAGTTTTGAACATTGGTCACCAGTGAGGTTATCACTTTATCCAAGATACATGTCAAAGGAGATGTGAGTATATGAGATGTATGAATCAGCTACTTCCGAAAATAAGACAGCCCAACACCCGCAATATGCAAGTTAGCTAATGCTTACATCATTTGTCACCCTTAATTTAGTGAATTCAGAAGTAGTATTTCTAAGAAGACAAGTCCAGATTAGAAATAACTGTTCTTGAGGCTAGAGATGGAGCTCATTTGGTTGAGTACTTGCCCAGCTTTCATGAAACCCTGAAGTTTGATCTGCCGTACCATGTGAACTGGGCATGGTGGTACATGCTTGTAACATTCAGGAGGCAGAAACAGGAGGATCAGAAGTTCAAGATCATCCTTGGCTACATTAAGAGTTTGAGGCCAGTCAAACAAACAGACAAGCAAAATAAAATGAAAAGCCAAACAAGAGAAATTAGGAGGTGGAGAACAAAGAGAAAGAGGGGATAAGGGAGGTAAGGGAGAGGAGAAGCAGGAAGGAGGAGGAAGAGGAGGGGGAAGAGGGGGAAGTAAGCAGTAGCAGTAGCAACTATATTTCTTGATCACCGTAAGTGCAGATAAACAGAGCAACTATGAGAGAAAACGTAATGGGCAGCATGGAAGTTCTCTGCTCCTAGTAACTGCCTTAGCACCACTGAGCTCCTCTGGGTGCTGGAGAGCCAGTGGCTTTTCTAGTTGAGTAGTGTTTCTGAGCGAAGACTAGCTTTTGTGGGCATCACTACCTGTAAATATTGCTGTCTTCATCATTATCCCAGGACAGATCAGAGACTACAGAATGTCAACAAGTAAAATATTTTTTATCACCACCACCAGCAGCTTCCATCATTGCATGGTCTTCTAAGTGCAAAGAGAATTGGTTTCAACAGTAACTTTGAGTCACACTGGCCTTCATTTGCACATAGCTTAGTGAATGCAGAAGTTCTCCTTTCTTTAAAAACAAAGTTCTTCTAACAGAACAGAATTTCTAAATGTGAGTTTCACAGAGCACCAGGGTACAGTGAAGGGACATTCCTCCCACCCAAAGGTTAGGAATCTTAGGTCAGTTTGTTTAACTAAGTTGGATAATATCTGTCCACTATTTCCCTGATGGGAAATCTCAGTGCACATCAGCATACAAAACCATCTTTAAGTCATGTTGCTTACAAATCTAGTTAACTTTTTTTTTTTTTTTTTTTTTTTTGAGGTAGAGTCTCACTATGTAGCTCTAGCTGGCCTGGAACTCACAGAGATCCACCTGCATCTGCCTCCTTAGTGCTGGTGTCAAAGGCATACCTGGCTGGTGAACTGTTTAAAATTATTTATATATTACTTAACAATAACTCTCAGGTTGACCATTCTGCCTGTATTCAGGTTATTTCCCGCCATGATCTGGATGTTTGGTAGCTATCAATTTTTACAGTCACAGTAGGCTGTACCATCTTGTATCTACCTAGCAGAGGTATCTTTCTGAGCATTGTGCAGATGGCTTACATGGGATCCGTTTTGTTTCCTGGGCAGTACACAAGTTCATTACTTAAGCATTGCATTAAGCATACACGTCCCTTCCCTGCATAAGGACTGCTCTTCCTCAGATTAGAACCAGGGCTGGTTGCCTTTTAAGGAAGGAGTAGAAACAGCCGACTTTCTGTGACAGGGCTGCGGCCTGGATGGCAGCTTTCCCCAAGATGTGGCGGCTGGGTGGCCAAAGGGCTGGTGCTGCCTCTCTCCTCGTTGCCTGTGCCTTGTGCTTGCCTGCGGCCGAGCTTTGGAATGGCTTGCACTCCCGTGTCTCTGTGAAGTGTGTGTCTTCCTTACCAGTTACATTCCTGTTGGCATTCCACAGTGATGGAGAAGGGAGAAAAAGGACCTCATCCACCTGCAGCAACGAGTCCTTGAATGCTGGAGGAACCCCCGTCACCCCTCGCAGAATCTCCTGGAGGCAACGCATTTTCCTCCGGGTTGCATCTCCTGTGAACAAGTCCCCATCAGCAATGCAGCAAAAAGGTCCGTGTGTGTGTGTGTGTGTGTGTGTGTGTGTGTGTGTGTGTATGTGTGTGTGTGTGTGTGTGTGAAGTCAGTCAAGAATTCCTCCTCCTAAGTGTCCTAGGCTAGGGAAGAGAATGGGGATGCTCAATGTGTAGAAATTTAGAAGAATGTGGGGAATCATAGCTCCCTGTGTGCCCTGTAGCAGCTTCTTTTGAGTGATCGTGGTAACGCATTGGACTCCACATCTGGGACGTGCTTGGATGGATGCGTGAGTGAGTGAGGTTTCTGACTTGGGTGTTACTCTACAATGCTGGGGAACGATGGCGGTGACGGAGCTGCCATAGATCGGAAGGCAAGCCAAGAGAAGCTTTGTGCAAGAGTCAGACACAAAGTGACAGGGAAGTGGAACAAGAAATTAATGGAGAGATCACACTGGTCACATAGCAGCTAGAAGAGAGCATGGGCAGCTTTCTGTGATATATTAGACCCATTAAAATTAGGGCAAAACCTAAACAGAATAACAGCAAACAAAAGATGTGACTGTAAACTGAGCATGCTCTATTATGTCTACCCGAGGGCCAGAAAAGGATCTGCAAGAGAATGGTGAAGAAAAGTAAATAAACCAATAGTACAAATCAGAGATTTTAATACATTCCTTTCTGAAAATTCCATATAGGGAAGTGAAACACACGAACATTTTAATAATGCAATTGAACAAACTTCAGGTAACACTGATAAATAATTTGCCACTGTAGAGAAAATTAATCCATTTGGAGCACGTAGGAAACACTCACACACATTAGTTATAAATTTGGCCAAAGTATATAAATATGTTAGAGAGTTTCATATGTACTTTATTTTCTGATCACAGTGGGAAAGAGAGGTAGGGGAAGGGAGTTAATGACCTGCGTTTATCTAAAAGCAAGAAACAAGAGATTAAGTGTACTGAGCTGTCAAGGAGTATACAAACATAGGAGTAGCAATGGCCTAAGAGCAGAGATCAGTGAATTTATAAACAAAATCAACTGGCATTGACTCTGCCTAGGATGGTCCCAGGGCTTCACAGAAAAAAAATCAAATATTTACACTCATCTTTGTGGGAAACATATCCAGGGAAAGTTCTAGAGTCATATTGAGAGAGTGTTCAGGCCAGAGGATTGTGAGGGACTGAGCAAGAAGGGCATCATGGATGTAAGATTGAGACCTGAGGTTGGAAAATCAGCTTGGGGTCTTCCTGACAGGATTTTACATGCTATTCCCAGAGAGCTTCACCTTATAAATGTTTTTAAGAGATAGGATAATTCTGTTAATAGAAAAATAATTGGCGTATTCAGCTGGAGTATCAGGAGAGAAACAGCTTGGGCAAGCCAGTTAAGTAGACTATGCTGGGAGAGAATGGCCTTGATCCATTGCTCAGCATGGAAAGGCCCAGCGTTGCTCAGCTGCGGTGTTCCTGTGGGACTCAGCTGGTAGACAGAGACCTCAGGAGATCACTCCCACCTCCTCACCCAGCCCTGTGTTCCACAGGCTGAGAACATACACCTATGAATTGCAGAAGTATCAGCTTCTGGGGAAAGGCCGGTTTGCTTTGCTGTCACTGGCTCATGTGTCGTTCTGGGTGGAAAGAAGAAGTGGTGACCTGAGGCGTGTTTTTGTTTCACTGCAAGAGGGAAACCTGGAAGGGGAATTCAGTCTGACCCTACTTAAATCACTGGTTCCAGTCATTCAGAGCTACTGGGAAAGCGGCGTGTGAGCGAGCACTTTCTGTGTGGAAGCTGGTGCTGAGTAGCGTGCGTTCTGCAGGGAAGCCCCGTGTGTGGGGACCACTGAGGGATGCCTCTCACTGTCTTCTTCTCTGCAGATGGACTGGACAGGACTGAGCTGCTCCCGTTATCCCCTCTTACTCCCACCATGGAGGAAGAGCCTCTTGTTATATTCTTGTCTGGTGATGAGGATACAGAAAAAGTTGAAGAGAAAAAGAAATCAAAGGAACTGAAGAGTCTGTGGAAAAAAGCTATACATCAGCAAATCCTGTTGCTTCGGATGGAGAAAGAAAACCAGAAACTTGAAGGTTAGCCATAATACTCTGTTGGAACATTGGTTGGTTATCTCTCTCTCTCTCTCTCTCTCTCTCTCTCTCTCTCTCTCTCTCTCTGTATTATGGCTTGAGAAAGAAAGATTTAACATATTTGCCTTTTTATTTACCAGGATTGAAATTTAATATTGGTGTGCATTTCTTTCTTTCTTTCTTTCTTTCTTTCTTTTTTCTTTCTTTCTTCCTTTTTTTTTTTTTTTGTTTTGTTTTTCCGAGACAGGGTTTCTCTGTGTAGCTTTGCGCCTTTCCTGGATCTTGCACAGTAGACCAGGCTGGCCTCGAACTCACAGAGATCTGCCTGACTCTGCCTCCCGAGTACTGGGATTAAAGGCGTGCGCCACCACCGCCCGGGGGGTGTGCATTTCTTAAGAAAAACTTTGAAACATGAAAAAACAAAAACTTTTCCTTTTTGAAAGCAATCTGTCAACTTGCAGGTATATTCATTCATTCTGAGAGAAATATGCCTATTTCAAGCAAATTTGTTGTGTCATATGCAATTTAACTATCATCAATTAAATATAACCAAATCAAAGTTTCTAGGTTTTATTAGTTTTCTATATAAAATAACTTTCAAATCACTAAACTTATAATCCGATATTCATAAGAGCTGGTATGCTAGTTAAAGCCATTGACTGTTAAGTTTATATATACTAAATGCTTTAGAATGTGTTTCTGAGCCCTTTGAAAGGATGATGTAATTTGTCTCAGTTCCAATAGATCCACACACAAAGAGATCTCAGACAGTACCCACATCCAAAAGATATACAAATACCATTATTTTGGGCAAATGACTTCACCTAAAGGGTTTGTTTTTCCATCTGTGAAATGAATGATTAGCTTAAGTAGGCCTTTGACTTCTCGGGTTTCTGGCAGATGTACAAATAGCTTTTTTCTCTCACTTGCTTTTGTTACATTGTCTTCCAAAAGACACTTTAAAAATGTAGGTGTTCACATTCTGAGTTCGTTTTCTGCCCTTACATCCTTGTTACTGTACCTCCATGCAATTCAGTTTTTTTAATTAAAAATTTTTTTTAGCACCACTTATTTAGTTTGTAAAGACTTAGTTTATTTTTATTGCCATTTTCTTACCAGAATGGAAAATGCATATGTTACTAAATATCCTTAGGAAGTAAGTCTTTTCTGTAAAGTTAAAAACTCAATTAGCTGCTACTGATGTGGCTTTAAGAAGTTGTATGACACGCAGTACTCCCTCTGGAGCTTTCAAAGATTTTTGGTAGGACTGGAATTCATATTTTTCAGCAATTGGTTTTATCTTGAGTATCCTGAACATAAAAAGGAAGTTGGCCAAAAGATGATTAATATTGTTTTAAACATTTAAAGCATGGATTATATTTCAGTTGAGAGTATATTCAAATAAAGTCTTATATTAAATATCAAAGGATAGTTTTAGAATCTTAGACTGTTTGAATGGACAATGGCTTTGGAGGTTGTTTGAGCTCAGTCTTCATCCTGCAGACCAGTAAGTGACTGGTGCGGGGACTCTAAGGAATTCACCTGAATTCACATGGTGGCACACAAGTGGAACAATTCTAGAACACAGGGCTGCCTGTTATAACTCCCAGGCTTTTTTGAGTATATTTTACAATATTTCCCAACTGTGCATGTTAGTATGAAATGATGGAGTGTTTTAATATAAACGATTACATGTCTGCCCTGAGGTCAGCTACACTATATAATTTTACAGGGTAAGGACAGGGATGATGATAAGAACTCTTCTGAAAAGGCTTTATCAACTCCATGTTTACTTCCTAGCTTAAGCAAAAAGGATAACATTCTAGTCTGATGGCAATCATTTCTCAACATTTCCTTATAGTTAAACAATTGAGGGAGGCTAGAAATCAGTGTTCTTCTTATTTTGTCCTCAGGGCCCGTGGCCGGCATAGAGAAGGTTCTTCAAACTAGTTGGGATGCGCACTGGCAGAGCAGGGAGTGGGGAGAGAGAGCTGAGGAAAGATGCTCAGTTCCCTGTGGAGCGCACCGTCAGCAGTGGTGTGCATACAGGGTTGTGTTTATTACTAGCTTTGGCAAACCTACTTCTTTGAAAGAATTATCTCAGATGTGCACCCAGCGAATACAGAGAAGCAAAGCTGGACTGCTCTAGAAAGCCACCTAGTGGACTCCAAGAGGAATATTTTTGTAGTCGGTCTGTCTTTTGGGTATGTCCAGACTTTTAAATAGGAATCTTTCCCACCCTACTTGAAGAATAGTCCGTTTTAAGATATTTTATTTCTTTTCGGATGGATTCTACTGTATTAAGTAAAGAGTAACATTCGTCCTGTTACTGTTTCTGTGCTGTCGAGGACTTTGGATGCTTGACAAAGATTTGTGTTGCAGAAGGTAAGCTGATCAGGGGAGAACCCGGAGCTTGAGGGAATGGAGACCCCTCAGATTCCCATGAAGGGACCATAAGAAAGGATGGGGTGTGCACTCCCTTGTCTGTGTCCCTTTCTTTTGGAATCTGTTATTTAACACACAGACAGGTCAAGACCGTGGATGCCTTTGTAGACATTTCCTTTAATGAGCCTGGGCTTGTGTTTTAGATCACCAAATAAAAGAGAATTCTGTATCATTAAACTGTGAATGAGTGTTGACTTTAATAAAATGAATTTTCTTTCTTAGGGTTATTAAGAGTAGAGGCTTGGGTACATATCTCAGTGGTAGAGCATGTGCTTAGCTGCACACGGCCTTGTGCTCAATCCCCAGCACCTCAAATGAACAAAAGGTTATTAAAAATAAATATAGGAATACTTAGCCTAGTGGTAAGAGGAGTTTAAATAACTCTACAAATGGTAATAGGGATGCATGAAAATTACAGTAAAATGGTTTTCAGTTTCAGGTTAATGCATGAGGTATTGCCTTATATATACATCCTGTACAAAATATTAATGCTTTAATGGGGCTTTAAAATTTATTTTATTTTTTATGTATATGAGCGTTTTGCCTGCATGTGTTTCTGTATACCATATGCATGCCAGTGTCCTCGAAGAGTCCCCTGGAAGAGCAGCCAGTGTTCTTAACCACTGAGCCACATCTCCAGCCTGCTTTAATGATGTTTATGATAATATAAGCTGTTGCTTCTAAGGATTTCATAGTTGCCCAGAGTTGAAATTTATAGCATAGCTAATATTTACTTATTTGCGTGCATACACACCTGTGTGTGTGTGTGTGTGTGTGTGTGTGTGTGTGTGTGTGTGTGTGTACATGCACATGCGTGTGTGTGCTTGTGCATGTCACAGTGTGACTACGGAGGTCAGTGGACAGCTTTTGAAAGCTGATTCTCTCCTTCCTCTATGTGAGTCCCAGGGGGTCAAGTTCAGGCTTGCTGTTCAAGTACCCTAAACACACAGAGCCATCTCTTCAGTCACAGCTTGTATTTTATACATAGCCAAATTACTAAGTATAAGATAATAAAATGTTCTTAGTTATTCCAAGTATTTTCTCATAGGAATGACTCAACATTTGAAAACCTCCTACATTTTCCTCAGAAGATTTAAAAAGATTTTCCTTATTTTTATGTCTCTGGGTGTTTTGCCTGAATGTGTATAGACATCACCTGCACACAGTATCCATGGAAGCTGTAATAGGGAATTGATCTTCTGGAACTGGAATTGCAGATGGCTGTTAGCTGGCCTGTGGGTGCTGGGAATTGAACTTGGGTCCTTTTAACCACTAAGCCATCTCTCCAGCCCCGTTTTCTCAACATTTCAAGTTTTTCCCCACCAGAGGACAGTAATTAGGTATAGTTTAATAATGCATCCAATATTTGCAATGCTGTATGTTAACAACAAGTTGGTCTTTGATTCATTGCTTTTCTTTCTTTTTCTTTTCTTTTTCAAGCAAGAAGAGATGAACTCCAGTCTAGAAAAGTTAAGTTAGACTATGAAGAAGTTGGTACATATCAGAAGGAAGTCTTAATCACATGGGACAAGAAGTTGCTAAATTGCAGAACTAAAATCAGATGTGACATGGAAGACATTCACACATCCCTTAAGGAAGGTATTGACCATTTTCATAACTTTTTATTTGTGGAAAGCTGTGGAAGTGTTTCTGATTTATGAAGCAGAAACATAATAAATACTGTCTTATAGCTTGCTTATAAAGAAAGGAAAGTATAGTGCTATGTGGATGGATGGGTTTTCTGTTTCCACCTATCCCCTGCTAATGAGATTGATGAGAAATCGATGATGCTGTCCCCAGAAAGATTGCTGACCTTATTATTACTCCTTCATACTTACTGCAACTTTTCTGACGCTTGGTGTTCTTGGTTACTGAAGAAGAGATGCATGCCTTAGTAGAAATCTCTAATTGTTGCCATAAAATAGTGCAGACTCACCAGCTTGACTCATCACCATCGTTTGATCAGAAATATTTATTTACATATAACAATGGCGAAGGGTCTAGAGGAGGAGACTTGTTAAAACATGCTCCTGTTAGTACACTGGAGAACATGAGCTGAGGGTGGCGTACAGAAAGGAGAGCTGTGGTTTCCACTCTGACGTGGCTCATCTACTGTGGCTTAATGGCTTTATTCCCACACTCATGATCTGACTTTTGCATCTCTTGTGTTGTAGGGGTCCCCAAAAGTCGGCGAGGGGAAATTTGGCAGTTTCTAGCATTACAATACCGCTTGAGGCACAGATTGCCCAACAAACACCAGCCTCCAGACACCTCCTATAAGGAACTTCTGAAGCAGCTCACTGCTCAGCAGCACGCCATACTTGTGGATTTGGGTATGTCTCTGAAGTGGATTGTCATTTACAAAAGCAAAAGCCTTCTTAGTGTTTGTTGGTCGGTAACATTGATAAAGAGGGTTTGTTGGCATCTACTGAGGGGCTGACTGCTTTGTCTGGGTAAGTTGGCCTTATATTCTTAATAAAGAACCATGAGTGGAATATTCACCCCCAAACTATCCCTCTGAAATGGGAATCACTGTGAAGGTCATATTATGGAGTGCTCTCAGTTACTGAATTTTGAACAACTGATGTGTGTGTGTGTGTGTGTGTGTGTGTGTGTGTGTGTGTGTGTGTGTTTATAGTGCTGGAGATAAAACCCAAGGCCTTGTGCATGCTAGGCAAGTGCTCCTCCACTGAGCTATCCACTCAGCCAGGCAACTCTGTCATGATCGGTGTTGATTTTGAAATAGGTTAAAAGGGTAAAGAATTATTTAACAGGAGTGTGTTAGCAATCACTGTAAAAAGTAATGCTGTAGTCATCCAAGTAGGGACTCAGGGATGGCTAGATAATGGCAAATCAGAAAGCAAGCAGCCATATGGGTGAAAAGGTGGGCTGATCATGCTCTCTTTGAAGAGGAGGGGGGAGGCCTCTTTCCAGGACGTGTACTACAGTTTTTCTTTCCGGGTCCCGCCAAGCCCCAGGAGTCTTGTAGCCCACTTATAAAATAAACACACAGATGCTTATATTATTTAAACTGCTGGTCCATTAGCTCAGGCCTACCACTCACTAGCTCTTACACTTATACTCATCCCATTTCTGTTAATCCATGTGTCGCCACGTGTTCTGTGGCTTTACCTGTTGCCTTTACATGCTGCTCCCTGGATGGCAGCCTGGCATCTCTTCCAGCTTCCCCCTCCCAGCCCCTCCTCTCTGTTTGTCCCGCCTATCCTATACTTCCTGCCTGGCTACTGGCCAATCAGTGTTTTATTTATCAGTCAATCATAGTAACATATATTCACAACATACAGGACATCCCACCGCAAGAACCCCCAAAGAAGAGAAGGTATCCAGTAAGTGCTTAAGCTGTAGAAATAGTTAACACATCCCTATGGGATAGGAAACAAGTTAGCTGTGTTAATTCTGTGTAGATGGGTGAGTACTTCCAGTCTTTGGAGGAATTTCCAGTGGCAACATCATAAAGCAGTCTTTTAAATACTGAATTTAATATAAAAAGTAAAATTAGTATGGTTTTATTTTTATTTTTTTTTTTGAGACAAGGTACTAGCCAACCTCAAATTCACTGTGTAGCCAAGAATTACCTTGAATTGATCCTTTCCATCTCCCTGAAACTGGGATTATGGACTCCTACCGCTACACCTAGTTTATATGGTGCTAGAGATGGAAGCCAGGCTTTCTGCATGCTAGGCAAGCTCTCTACTAACTGAGATATATCTCCAGCCCCTGATAGTATGATTTTAAAAATCATTTTTTCTCTAAAGCATATTATCATATATATTTTACTATTTTGAAGTATCTAAATATTTCATATTGGTGTTTAACAATTTAATCTGTATTTTTAGAAGCTGATAGACATCAGTTGGCCAGATATGTTGTTTGAGTCCCTGGGGGAAAAGAGGAGAATAGGCATATAAAAAATCACTGGCTAAAAACTAGCGCTGGCCTCTGTTCCCTTCATTAATAAAGACCTTTTCTTGGGGGAAGGGCTCAACTCAATTAATATGTTTTGATTCCAATAGAATTAAAGTGGAAGTGTTATAGAGAAACTGGACACTTGAGTCATTGTCCTGGCTGAGGTTGTCAATGGGCTGCTTTGCCCCTAATCCTTTGTTAACTGAGAACTAGACTTGGCCTTCCCTGTGGTCCCTGCCAGACCGTGGAACTGTGTTGGTAAATGGGTGATGAGATGTAGGACTGGGGTGTTGCAGTCTAGATATCCCTGACAAACAGGGAAATGATGAGTGAAGTTTCAGGGAAAGAATGTCAGCAAAGATGGAGGCAGGATCAAGTTCTTGGACACACAGAATATTTATAACTTTTTTTTTTAAGCAAAAGATTCAAGGGAGAAATTAGATTGTTAATTTTAAAAACTGCTTATTTGCCTCTGCCAGTGGCCATCTGTGTTCCTCCCTCCTTCTCCTGTGCTTCCTCTCACTTCTCCCCCTTACTCTGCAGAAGTCATCTTATCAGTTCCTGGAAAAACAGAACAGGAAAACAGAAAGCACTTTTAAGCATATGTGGTAGAAAACATTTTAAAATCTTACACTCTTGCAAATTCTAATTGACTCGAGTAATCGTTTGACAAGGAAGCTCACATTGCCTTCGTTTTCGGGTGGCTCAAGGGAAGTCCCAAATTGGTGTAAACAGCCTTGATGAGGAGGGTGGGTCTGTGTTCGTACCAAGCACCAGCTTTTTAGAAAGGCAGGGTTGAGTTTGTTTGCTTGCTGGTGTCTGCATGGTAATTTTCTATCCAGAGGTAAATTTTAGGCAGAAATTTACTTGAAATCATATTGAACTTTTATTGTGTTTATCTTCTTTGGATGTGTGTGTGTGTGTGTGTGTGTGTGTGTGCATATATTATATTCATGTGTTGTATATATTTTTTTAAAAGGAGTCTACATGGTTTATGGAAACAGAGATAAAGTTTATCTGAAAAAGTAGAATTCCTAAATAGACACTATGTAGAACAAAATAAAACCAAAAACAATCCCTCCAGTGTCATATTACAAACACACAAAATAAAAAGTAAATCTGGTTGTAGATTACCAAGATTTTATGCCTTAACTGCCTTAACTAATGATACCTTATAGAATTGATTTTGGTTAGAGAGTGGTCTTTACATGAATTTAGACTTTGCCTTGATTCAGACTCAAAATAAATCTGAGTTCTGCTTTGTAGTATCTTTCAGCTACACCATGGAGGAGAGATTTCTGTTGAATGACATTGCTTTTGTAGAAAGCAATGCTACTGAGCATAAAATGGCCGTCTCTGTATCATGTGTGTGGAACACAGGACTTACATGGTAGTGAGGGGAAAAGGGAGGAGGAAGGGGGAGGAGGGGGGGAGGAGGGAGAGAAGTGAGAGGAGCCTCTTAGATGAACATTCCCAGCAACACCCTGGTTGACAGAGTGCTGGTCGATCCCAGAGATCACTGCACTGGTTTCCCCTCTGATTTCTAAGCACCGTTCTTCTTCCCTTCCGCAGGGAGGACGTTTCCCACTCACCCGTACTTTTCAGTGCAGCTTGGGGCAGGGCAGCTGTCCCTCTTTAACCTGCTGAAAGCCTACTCTTTGCTGGACAAAGAGGTGGGCTACTGTCAGGGCATCAGCTTTGTGGCCGGAGTCCTGCTTCTGCACATGAGTGAAGAGCAAGCCTTTGAAATGCTGAAGTTCCTTATGTACGACCTGGGCTTCCGCAAGCAGTACCGACCGGATATGATGTCACTCCAGGTGAGGCAATGACTTCTGAGGAATCAGGTGTCCAGGAGGCTTTCATCAGACATCTCAGTACCAGCCATTTCTGAATCACAGTTCAGAGTTCAAGAAATCTAGGTCCAGTGTCTTAGGACTTGGACAAATATATGGATAGGTGTTAGTCATTGTTTTAGGGGAGGAATTGAGATTTTGCTCAATACCCATGTACTTAGGAAGGCATACAGAAAGTGCTCATCAAGGTATATAACTATAGCAGTCCGATTCCTACTTGGTAGCTGTGTATAGATCTACTTAACAGGTTAAATGTTGTTTTATTCTAAACAGTTTACTTATACTTTATATCAGAGAGGAAACATTGGGATCGCTGTAAAGAATTAAATTAACTCTGGTTTTCAGAAAACAATTTCTTTGTTATTAAGTTTCAGAGAAGAGAAACTGTATGTAACAGTGATTTTGGGCCACAGGCAGAAAGATTTAGCTATAAATTTAAAATGCAATGTTTTTTTCCCATTAAAAATTCCCAATAAAAATTTAACACAGCATAAGAATAGGTAAATTGGATTTGTACATTAATAGTCGTTATGATTCAGGAAACATCACAGAAGAGTCCCAAGTGGTAATCCCTAAACACATGTACATCTAACCAACATCAAATGGTGGGTGTGTATATGTATGTAACAATAATAACTATAGAGGAGGTCATGAATCCAAGTTGGAACTCTTGTGGGAATGAGGGAGTGGTCGCAATGATGTCAACAGCGTACTATGTCAGAAATTCTCAAAGAAAATTATAAAAATGATCATTATAATTACTAAGAATCCTCTTTCTAATTTTGGAAATGCAAATGCTGTAACATCTTGCCTGGTAGCCTTCCTACCAGTCCTGACAGTAGGGATGTTCTCCTCATAGGAGCACTGAGCTCTGTTCCTCAGAAAGTGAAACAGGACACCTTCTCCTTGTCTAGAGCAGGATGCCGGTAAGGTTTGATCCCTAAGGTTTTCAAAGATGGCATGGGTCCCTACGCCAGTGAGCCTGGCTTCCTTGAGAGGATGTCTGATTTCTTGCTTCACTCTCGCGTGTGAGTACTGCAGGCTCCGCTTCAGTGATCTTAACTGTGAAAAGGGGGCGATTTCTCCCTGCTTCAACATCTGTCTCATCACACTCCGTCTCTACTGATTTCTGTGTTGAATGTACAAGCCTTCTATCTGTTCTCTGAAGTCTCCTGTGGCCTTTTCATCTCTTCTACTGTCCACCCTTCCCATGTCTCTTCCTCTTATTTTGTCTCTTCTAGCTGGATCTTTGCCATGTTAAATGCACTGCAGAATGGGAGAATGTTTTGGGTTTTTTGGGGGGGGGGGGCAAGTAGGGCTTTATTATTAAAACTTCCTTTGTAGGAACCTTACATTTTCATATCTGCCCAAATCTACTTCAATGGAAGAAATACCCTAACCTCAAGTTTCGAACATAAGGTGCAGAATATAAGATCCTTGAAAATAATGAAATGGCAAACATTTGTTTCTTCATTATGGTCTCAACTGAACAAGAACAGAATGTCTCTATCAACATGCTTTCTTTTTACTCTGCTAATTAGGTTTGTTTTTGATCTTTCCAAAATACTAGTTCTCCAACTGATGAACGCCCACCCTGTCTAGTTTCTAAATTGGAGCTGGCCTAAGGGAAATGTATGATTTCTTTTTTTGATATGACTTACTGAGATAATAATCTCATTACAAAACCTCTTTTTGTGTTTGCCTCCTGCCAAGCTGTTCATTTTATAGCCATGACTTCCTGTGGCCCCAAATCCTTCCTTTTACAGTTTGTGTGGAAATGTAGTTTCCAAGGTTTGTGTTGTAGATAAGGCTCAGACGGAATTGCAGTATTTAAGGACAGCACTTTGTGATTCGTTTTCCTCCAGGAGTTGTCTTGTTTTTTAGTTTATGCTCTGGAAATCATTCTTAAATTTACAACATGCACTTTTATTAATTTATGTCTTTTTATAAGAAAAAGTTCACATTCAGGAGGAGATAGTGGAAATCTGTTAGGAGACTCAAAAACAATTACTTTCTATAGGAAGAATGATGCTCTCTCCACATATGTACACCATACAAACACATAGTAGAAACCCTTGCTTATGAGACGTGGTTGAATTTTGCACTGACATGAATTATGCCTTAAACGTTGTGAACTTGGATTTGAACATCATCTTTCAAGTTACAATAAAAATAAAGACATGTTACTTTACTATATGTGTGTGAGTTATTGAAGGTTATATATTGTATACACATGCATATTTATACAAGTTTTATTTTTCTTCTCTATATGAACTGCAGATCCAGATGTACCAGCTGTCCAGACTCCTTCATGACTATCACCGGGAACTCTACAATCATCTTGAGGAGAATGAGATCAGCCCCAGCCTGTATGCTGCACCCTGGTTCCTCACACTCTTTGCCTCTCAGTTTCCCTTAGGATTTGTAGCCAGAGTTTTTGGTAAGTGATGCCTGTGTCCAATAGGGACAGTGTTATCTATTCCCCTGAGATCATTGTCAATGAAGACCCCAGAGGACCAGGAGAGTCCTAAGTACTACTCAAATGTAGTAGAAAAGAATTGGGCTCTTACATTTATTTGTGTGGAAAACCTAGAAAACACAGTTTTCAGATGTGGATCAGGGACAGACTCTGCATGTTTTTCTAGAGTTTTGTCTTTCTGGGTCTTCCATCTTTCTCTCGTCATGTGGAGTCACAGTACAGAGAAAGGAACACAACTTCTGTGCTGTTGTGGATACTATTTCTAGTGACATTTCTTAGTCTTTCTGTTGTTAACATGTAACTCTTGCTCCTATCTCATTGCTTACATGGCTGCATTTACCACCACTGACGGAGCCATAGCCAATCCCTAAGACTATGGCCAAGAGGCAAATCTCTGAATAAAGACAGGCACATTATTGAGTAGCTACCCTGCTCTAACCACAGTGTTGGCAATGAAAAGCAGGAGGGTATGGCATGGTTTGTGTGCCTTCTGGGGGCCTTGAGATCTATTCACAGCTCTTAAATGGGTTCATCAAAGTATCATTTAAAAAACAAAACATGAGGCTAAGTGTGACTGTGCACACCTGTAATCTGAGCGCTTTGAGAAGCTGAGACAGGAGGATTATGAGTTTGAGTCAGTGTTAGCTACATAACAAATCCCCATCTGTCTTAGTTACGATTTCTGTTGCTGTGATAAAATACCATGACCAAAGGCAACTTGAGAAGGAAAGGGTTTATTTCAGCTTACACATCACAGTCCATCACTGAGGGAAGTTAAGGCAGGAAACTTGAAGCATGAGTAGAGTTAGAGGCCATGGAGAAGGGCTGATTATTGGCTTGCTCCTCATGGCTTGCTTAGTCTACTTTCTTCTAACACCCAGGACCACCAGCCCAGGGGTGGCACCATCCGCTGTGAACTGGGCCCTCCCACATAAATCATCAATCATAGGAAAATATACTACAGATTTGCGTATAGACAGTCTTATGGAGGCATTTCTCAATGAGGTTTCCTCTTCCCCAGTGGCTCTAGCTTGTGTCAAGTTGACATAAAGCCGACCAGCACAGCATCTAAAAACAGAAAAGGAAAGAAAGACATCAGCAATTACTAATCACTAGAAATTTATTCAGTGATGTTGACTCGGACCTCAGTATCCTAGAGTGGGCTCCCGCCACTGCTGGGTTTTACACACTTGTCTAGAGGCCATGGCAAAAACCTTAGTCTTTATGTACCACTGTGCTAAATTGAAGCTTTTTATTTTTTTGGTCAAATATTAAGTGTTCTCTAATTTGAAGTCATTAATATGTTTTTTTTAAATTAGTATAAAACTCAGAAAAAAATCAGATTACAACAAATAGAAAAACATTAGGAGAAGCTTGAGTTTTGAGCACATATGTATTTTATGTATACATGCTCTGCATTGTGGCTTTGTGTACCCTTTTAATGGGAGGTCTAATACCCTCTTCCGACAAAGCTGGAGCTGAACTGTAACATCCAGTTGCACGTCGTGAGCTCGCAATCCCTGGGTGTTTCTTGCCTGTTGGATATACACCACTTTTTTCCAGTGGAGTTTTTGCTGGTGCTTTGGATTCTTATAATGGGCCTCCTAAAAACCCTTTTAGATGTGTTTGTGTCTAATTGAAAGGATGTTTATTTCCCTTGCTTTGGACTCTTAAGGTCAGAGTTCATGATACTAATGTCCCTTCCCTAGCAGTCTGTTCCCTGTTGGCGATCGGGACGGATCATGACTGCTGTCCGGCCTGCACAGGTCGTGTGTATGCAAGGTTTTCTCTTTAATTTCCTACCTGAATATAGATTTAATTGCATATTCGCTGGCTCATTTGCTTTTGGATTATGAAAATCTGAATAGTACTAGTTGATTACATTGATTTGTTATGTTCTGTTGTGAAGAAAAACCTAAATGTTAGTTGGAAAAATTTATTTGAACTTTATCTAGAATCCATTCAACTTACCATTTAAAGTTGTAAACAATACATAGACAGACAGATACATAATGTCTCCTTTTTTCCCTTAACCATATCTGAGATCCTTAATAAGTAAGAAGAATAGATAACATTCTGTTTGTGTCAGTCATGTTAAACTTGTTTTTTAAAAAATAAAAACCAGTTTTGACCAGTTTTCTTTTACATGTTTTCTGGTTCTGCTACTGTAGTAAAACAAAGAATATGCTCTTTGCAATAGTAGATATACAACTTTGATTGTGAAAATTTTATCTCTTGTTCTAGATATTATTTTTCTTCAGGGAACTGAAGTTATATTTAAGGTTGCTCTCAGCTTACTGAGCAGCCAGGAAGCACTTATAATGGAGTGTGAAAACTTTGAAAATATTGTTGAATTTCTCAAAAGCACATTACCTGATATGAATACCACTGAAATGGAAAAAATTATTACCCAGGTATGATGTAAATGATCTGACATGTACTAAATTCTTTCACATTAAAATGTAGTTTGCCTAACATCTATTTTCTTTAAGGTCTTCTTTTGTCTGATTAGGCACATTTTATTTAGAAATGAGACGATTATGAAATTATCAACATTGTATTGTCTATCCGCATATGCACAGAAAATATGCTATAGTGATGCATAGTGGTTTTTCCAGGAATCCTTTCAATTTAAACCAATGGTGAGATCTTGGTCAGAACTTGAAGAGTCAATATGACCAGAAAATAAAGTGAAGCTCACTAGCTTTTGCAATATCACCAATTCTTTCAGAATTTATAAGAAGGGCCAGGTCTGTGACCTCAGCTACTTAGGAAGTGGAGGGTGTGGGATCCCAAGTTGAAGGCCACCATGGTGATGTAGCTCAGGGATTGAGCATTAGTTTGTCCAGCATGCACAAAGTCCTGGATTTGATCCTTAGCACCACAAAGCGTAATTCATATTCAGGTTATGTAAATAGTAATCAGTAGTTTCTAATTATTAAAATCTTTAAGTTAACAGGCATGGTTTTTGTTTCTATTTTATTATTTGTCAGTTTTTTTTTAAATATCCTTTCTGATTTGTTTGAAGCATGGTCACCCTGTGGAGTTCAGGTTGACCTTGAATTTGCTTTTCTTCTACTTCTGTCTCACAAGTACTGGGCTTGTGGGTATGGACTGCTGTGCACTACTGGCTGAAATAACTTCTATGAGTATCAAGTAGTTATATATTATGATTTTGGAGATTTGAAACCATGTATGTTCTCGTAAATCTCTGCACACACCCCCCCAAAACTGAAAATAATGAAATTAATGGGACTTTCCTGACCATGGAATGGATTGCTGATCTTGAGAAAGGCTCAGAAGGACTAGCAATGAATAAAGCCACTTATTTATTTATTAAGACCTTTCAGCTCCATTAACACATACATTCCAAATGCCCCTATGTAACTTTGCTTACTAATCAGCAGTGATTGTCTCTGACACAGACAATCATTGCTCCACAACAAATGTTGACCTGGTACTCTACATTTTGAGAGACAGTTACTAGATTACAGTCATCTTGATTGCCAGTTACCCTTGGACATTAGTTTATTCTTGTGACTTGGACTCATTCCTAGGATGTTTCAATTTCGTAGAAATATTCTGTGTGCTAATGTACTAAAAGTTAGATCTGTATCTCATTTGTTCTTGTATGGATCACCAGGCCTATTTCCCCCTTTTTGTGTGTTTTAATGTTCCCAATAGTGCTGGGAAATAAACATGAAGTTTGCCATTATACACTGCTGTATTTTGGTGTAGATACTGAAGGCCAGACTAACCAACTCATGATGCCTCAACAGGTTTTTGAAATGGATATTTCCAAACAGCTACATGCCTATGAGGTAGAATATCATGTGCTACAGGATGAGCTTCTAGAATCTTCCTATACCTGTGAGGATAACGAATCTCTGGAGAAGCTGGAGAGAGCCAACAACCAATTGAAAAGACAGAACATGGACCTTCTAGAAAAACTCCAGGTACAGAAATAAAGATTGTAACAACTATGAGTGCGGAGCCCTGTTTGCATGGAACTGCTCAGAATGATTGGGATATGTATGTGGGTTGAACCACTGACGACCAACGGCCTAGGTATCTCATTAGGTTCATGTGTTTGGAGGTCTACAGATGTACTTAGGAGCTTAAGTACCACTTGAGGGAGAAAAACACACACCCACAAAATAGTAGAATAGCAATTCAAAGTAGAATTTTGTAGCTAGAGTTTTCCTGCCTGGCCCATGGTCAGAATAAATCTCTTTCACCTGCCAGTCCCACAGCCGCTCAGACCCAACCAAGTAAACACAGAGACTTATATTGCTTACAAACTGTATGGCCATGGCAGGCTTCTTGCTAACTGTCCTTACAGCTTAAATTAATCCATTTCCATAAATCTATACCTTGCCACATGGCTCATGACTTACCGGCATCTTTACAAGCTGCTTGTCCTGGCAGTGACTGGCAGAGAGTGACTCCCTCTGCCTTCCTGTTCTTTTTATTCTCTCTGTTAGTCCCGCCTATACTTCCTGCCTAGCCACTGGCCAATCAGTGTTTTATTAGCAACACATTTGCCATACAGAACATCCCACAGCAGAATTTGGGTTCACCTTATTGGATGTTATGTATAATTCAGATAAGTTCAGGGGAGGAAGAATAAAACGAGAGGAAACAGGTATGTGGTTCTGTGAGCTTGGGCTGGACTCTGAGGGATGAGCAGTGATTGAGGTGCCTGTGTGTGTGTGGAGGGGGCACAGCTGCACCAAACCCGTATGGTAGCAGCAGTTGAACCCACTGAGGAAGATGAACTGTAGAGATGGAGCTGATGTTCCTTGTGGCCCCTTTTTTCTTAGCCACACTCCTGCCCCTACTTCCGGAGCTGCACCTGCTCCAAACTAGGAATCCCCCAACTTTGTCTCTATGAAGTCCTCTGTGAAGACCTACTAGGCGGGAGTAGATTCAAAATGAGGGACTCAAGGGGACAGAGGGCTTTCATGTTGTCTTACATCAGCTTTGGTTCATAGACAATTGTTAAGAAAGTAAAAGTAAAGGGGATGTGAAGTTGGGAAAGGAACGTAGGGGAGGTCCAGAGGAGTTGTAGATAAAAAAAGGGGGTATATATGATCTAAATACATTAATACATATAAATACATACAAAAATTATATATAAAACATATATAAGTATAATAATAATTACCAGTGAATAAACACAAAATAAATTTTTTAAAAATATCTTTTTCTATTAATCAGTGAGCCAATATAATTTATTCAAAACAAAAATGGTTGCTGTACTGTTCCTTATTATTTTACAATTGCAATATCCACTGAGGTTTTTCTTGCCGGGGAAGGCATTTGTGCCTGTTTCCCATGAGTGATGGTCCTTCGTTGCTACAGACTTTCTGTTGACAGTTCCAGGTAGTCACCACCAAGTTTCTCAATCAGTTGAAATGAATGGAGTTCCAAGTATGTCCGTAAAAACCAAACCTGGGAGAGCCTTAGGTTGTTGAAGGTGCTGCTCTTGGAAGGGATTAAGGGAGTTTTCCTAACACCCCACTTGGTTCTTCTGGGAGGGTTGTTACCAAAGAGCAAGGCTGCCCCAAATGACCAATCACTTGGATTCCTTCTTAAACGTATGAGCTTTTCCTCGCCAGTGTGCTCAAACTATGATGCATGGGACAGTGGGGGTACGAGGAGTGCTTGCCAGAGTGAGTTTCATGTTGCTTAGACTAGCATCTCCCAAAACTATGAGATAGATTGAGTCACGTAACAAAAAATAGTCAAGGGTGTCCTTGTTCTGCCTTCAGTCAGGCAGGACAGGGGAACACCAGTGGGTATGAGTGATGAGCCCAGCATCATGGGGCAATGATACAGTAATGCATTGCTGCTGTCATTAGTAACAGGAGAGAAATCATGTCAGTGTAAAGTATGCACGTATATATGCCTGTACATGTATGTCTGTTAAATACACACACACACACACACACACACACACACACACACACACA
>CABHPQ010132059.1:8157-18879 GCA_902168405.1 Peromyscus aztecus | reverse complement strand
CTTCCTTCCTTCCTTCCTTCCTTCCTTCCTTCCTTCCTTCCTTCCTTTCTTCTTTTTTTTTAGGCAGGATCTCATATATTCCAGGCTAGGCTGGAACTCACCATGAAGTAAAAAGGGATAACATTGGTCATTATCTGCATGTGGCACTGAACACGTGCAGGTTTATTTAGTACCCAAGTTTGAACCCAGGGCTTCATGCATATTAGGCAAGCAATCTACCAACCAAGCTACATCTCCAGCCTAATTCCTGCCATATTCAACAAGGTATAGTTCCTGGAATGTAGGATCCTGCTTTATTCCTTCATAAGTTGTTATGTTAGTCCTGTCTAGATTGCTGCTTCCTTTAATTTCCTGAGTGACAACTGTCTATCCTTCCAGAAAGCTTTCAGCACATGACAGATATCGTTAATTATCTGTCCACTGGATGAATAAATCATGCTTTTATGTACATGGCACTGAGGATTAAACTCAGAGTCATTTTTTTGTTTGTTTTGTTTTGTTTTTGTGTATGTGGTTTTTTGAGATGGGGTTTCTCTTTGTAGCCCTGGTTATCCTGGAACTCACTTTGTAGACCAGGCTGGCCTGCAACTCATGGAGACCTGCCTGCCCCTGCCTCCCGAGTGCTGGGACTAAAGGCACGCACCACCATGCCTACCAAACTCAGGGTCTTGTACATGCTAGGCAAGCACTCTACCACTAAGTTACAAAAAGCATTTCTTTTAAAAGATAGGATCTTGCTGTGTATTCCAGGCTGGCCTCGAATTCACAATGTCCTAATGCCTGGCTAACTCAATCACTTCTACCCATTTTTAACAGAGCATTGCTTGTGGGTGACATGTGCAATAGCAGTCTGTAAAATCAGGAAATGAAGAGAGGAAATCAGTACTGTCCCCTGGCTTAGGCTGTCTGCTTCCTTCGGTGGTTTTTCCCCGTCCTCGCCAGCTCTGCCCGTCCCACTCCCTCTCCTCCCTTCCTCCTTTCCAGCCACAGCCCCGTGGTTTTAGCTGGCTGCAGTCTTCTTCTCACTGCAGCCTGGATCTTTCTGGCTGATTCCTGCCCTGATACCACGACAGCTCCTGTGCCAGCAGCTGTAGCTCTACGTAAAGGTGTGTGCGTATTTACACGTGTGAGTGTGCCTGCGGGTGTGCACTCATGCAGAAGGAGGAAAAATGTACAGCCTACATATAGAGTCCTGCACTCCTGAATCATCCTGACCCTGTCGGGCTAAGTTGCACTTTAAAGGAGGAGAGTAGGAGAGAGGAGGTGACAGCTCTACCCCAGGCTACTTTACAGCAGGCTAATCAATAACAACAAATAATAACGACTATAATTCAATTCCTACTAGTGCTCTTTTTTTGTTGTTTTTGTTTTTTTGAGACAGAGTTTCCCTGTGTAGTTTTGGTGCCTGTCCAGGATCTCACTCTGTAGACCAGGCTGGACTCGAACTCACAGAGATCTACCTCTGGCTTTGCCTCCAGAGTGCTGGGACTAAAGGCCTGCGCCACCACCACCCAGCCCTACTAGTGCTCTTGATTGTTTCATTTGATCCCAAATATATCAGCACAGGGTTTTTTTTTAATTTCTTTTTATTACTTTATTTATTTATTTATTTTGGATTTTGGAGACAGGCTTTCAGTATGTAGCCCAGGCTGGTCTTGAATTTGCACTGATCCTTCTGCTTCATGTAGTATTTTTCTGAGTTTATTTATTTTATATGTATGGGTGTTTTGCCTGAATGTTTGTCTGCATTCCACATGTGTGTAGTGCCCTCTGAAGAGAGCATTAGATCCTCTGCAACTGGAGTTACAAATAATTGTCAACTGCCATGTGGGTGCTGGGAACCAAAGTTGGGTCCTCTGCAAGAGCAGCCACTGCTTTTAACCACTGACCCATCTCTCTAGCCTTTTTTTTTTTTAATAACCCACTGAGCTCAATTTGTGTTGCCCATATACTCATGGGCATGGGACCTTCCACTAGGATGTATTAAATGTGTGGAACTGCACCCTTAAAGAAAACTGACTCCCCTTCCCCCAAGAGCCACCAACTGTCAATAGTTCCTCAGTTAGAGGTGGGTGCTTATGAGTCTCTTTTTCCTGCATGGGAGAATATTGAATGGCTTGGTCTTATGCGGACAACCACAGCGGGTGTGAGTTCATGAGTTTAGTAGTCCCTTCCAGAAGACACAGTTTTATTTCAATTCTCCCTGATTTGTAGCTCTAAACAATCTTCCCACCTGTTGCTCCAGCTCCAGTGGGTCTGACTTCCTCTTCTGGCTTCCACGGGTACTTGGACTCATTCATACATACCCCCAATGCAGACACATGTAAGTATAGACAAATAATAGTTTTTAGTCAGGCAGAGCTCTATGAGGTCAGCTTGGTCTACAGAGCAACCTCCATAACAGCCAGGGCTACACAGAGAAACCCTGTTTCAAAAAAACAAACCAGCCAGTTGTGGTGGCACAAGCTTGTAATCCCAGCACTTGAGAGGTAAAGGCAGGTGGATCTCTGTGAATTAGAGGCCAGCCTGGTCCACAAAATGAATTTCAGGGCAGCCAGGGCTGTTACACGGAGAAACTCTGTCTCAAAACACAAAACAAAACAAAACAAAACAGGATTTCTGTCTGTCTTGGTGATGCCGGACATGCTGGTGTTAGAGGGGTTCTGTCAGTTCCTGTCTTCTGGAAATAATTCAGTTGAGAGAGCAGACAGATTAAGCAGATGTTTAGTTAGCAAATCCAAGAACGCCTTCCCAAGAGAGATGGAAGTGGGCTATCCCAAAAGAGGGATGGCAGCAGAATGGGTTCTGCATTGGAGATTTTTTTAAGTGACTATTTATGAGGTAGGTGGCATATTTATGGGGTAGGATAACATTTTCCTCCAGAATCATGGTGGACTGGATCTCTCTCTTAGGGTGTTTTACCTCATGATCTTTTAAGTAACTCACAAAGAGAAGACTAGGGGCAAGGCCACAAGGTAGTGAAGCCAAGGGGTCTTTTGCAGCTCCTTGGGGATGCCTTGATGCCTTAGCTTGTAATGGCACAACCCATCTGCAACTTCAGGGACTGTTAACCACCTAGGAGCGTTCTCTCGCTCAGGAGACACAGCTACCGAGGTACAGTTGCAGCTTCTCAGTGACTTCATACCTAACTTGATTTCGAGACCACTCCAGGTCCCATGATTGCTCTCATAACCAGCTCTGTTAATACAGTTTGTCCTTCCAGAATTAAGACATCTTGTTGTTTGATAAACTTTGCTTTGTCATAAAGGCCGGGCGATCCAGGCTGTGTAAACAGGAACACAGCTTGTGCAGTCTGTAAGACGCCCCTCTCCCAGCTCTCTACTCATTTCTGTGTTCCTCATGTATGCCTGTAATTCTAGATCTTGGGAGGTGGAGGCAAGAAGATCAGGAGTTCCATGCCAGCCTCAGCTACATGACACCTTGTCTCAATAAAACAAATAACAAGGACCAGGCTTGGTGGCCCATGCTTTTAACCCCATAATTTGGGAGACAGTGGCAGGCAGATCGCTGAGTTCAAGGCCATCTCAGTTTAAAGTAGAGAAAAGAGGATCTGTGACACTTGTTGGGCAGCCAGCCTAGCCAGTGGATGAGCTCCAGATCCAGTGAGACTCTCAAAAACCATAAGGTGGAAATGTTGACTTCTGGCCTCTACACATATGCATCCTATTGGCAAAGGAACACACCTACACACCAAACAAACAAGAAACTGCCTTCCATTTCCACTCCAGCCAGTAGAGGTTATAGGGAGAAAGAGGTGGAGGAGAAAAAGCAGTCATCCATTGCAGAGTTCAGCCTTGCTTCTCTGTTGTGGGATATTTGTACACTGTGTGAAGAAAATGCTAGGGAACAAAACTTCTCTAGACAGTCAGCTGCCTGACTTGTGATGTGTGTGCTTCTCTTGTTCTCATGCCTCGCAGTCGTCTCTTTTCAAATAATAATTTATTTAACTTTATTTTTATGTGTATTGGTGTGATGGTATCAGATCACCTGGAACTGGAGTTACAGACAGGTGTGAACTGCTATGGATGTGCTGGGAATTGAACCTGGGTCCTCTGAAGAGCAGCCAGAGTTCCTAACTGCTGAGCCATCTCTCCAGCCCCTTGCAGCTGCCTCTTGTTCTATGTGTATTTGGGAATGAGACACTTCGGTTTGAATTTCTAATTTTTGTATTTACTATCACTGTGGAGGTATATGTGCATGGGAGGTGCACTTTTGCCACAGTAATTGTGTGGAGGTCAGAGGACCCCTGTGTGGAGCTGGTTCTCTCCTTACCTGCAGTTACGTAAACTCTAGAAAAACAAGCCCAGGCTTTCAGGTTTACACAGAAAGCACGGTTACCCACTCTGAGCCATCTCACCAGTGTCTCAGGCACTTAAAAATAAACAGTTTCGGGGTTGGGGATTTAGCTCAGTGGTAGCGCGCTTGCCTAGCAAGCGCAAGGCCCTAGTTCGGTCCTCAGCTCTGAACAAAACAAAACAAAACAAAACGAAACAAAAAACAATTTCTTACTTGCATCCATGATCATGTTCCCTCTCATCCTCCCCCCACCCCAACCCCCCTAACATGTCTTCCTCCTACCTTCTTGTCCCACCTTTGTTGTGTGTGGAACCCACTGGTGCCAGCTGCTGGAATATTGGCTTGCTCTTGTCCTCAGGCACTTCTTGAACCACTGAGGGTACTTAATGTCTGATGATTTCAACCTTGTACTCCTCCAGGAGCACCTGGGCTGACTTAGAACAAAGAAACCACCAATGGTGTGTACTTACTAAGCTATTAATCAGATGTACATACAGGTTCCCTTTACAATTTGGAGCACAAATGTATCTTTATAATGCAGAATATAAAAGTGTCCTTTGATCAGTGGCATATGTCCGTAGTACCAGCAGGAGGCTAAGGCAGGAGGCTGCTGAGTCCAAGGCCAGGATGGTTGAGACCTTGTTTCTAAAAAACTAGAAAAAGGGCCCGGCTGCCAAGACAGACAACCCAAGTTCAGTCCCCAGGAAATACATGGTAAGTAGAGAGAACCAACACCTGACATACACATACAAAACAAAAATTACAATACAATTAAAAATTAAAAATAGGATACCTCACCCCTTTAACCTTGCACTCAGGAGGAGGAGGAGACAGATTGATACATGTTAGCGTTGGGCGTCAACCTTCCTATGCTGCGACCCTCTAATACAGGTCCTCATGTCGTGGTGACCCCCACCCACAAAACAATTAAGTTGCTACTTCATAACTGTAATTTTGCTGCTGTTATGGATTGGGTTTTTTTTTTTAAGGTTTATTTATTTATTATGGGTACAGTATTCTGTCCACATGTATGCCTGCACGCCAGAAGAGGGCACTAGATCTCATCATAGATGGCTGTGAGCCACCATGTGATTGCTGGGAATTGAACTCAGCGCTTAACCTCTGAGCCATCTCTCCAGCCCTGCTGTTATGAATTGTAATGCAAATATCTAATATACAGGATATCTGACGTGTGACCCCTTTGGGGGTCACAACCCACAGGTTGAGAACACCTGGGTTAGTTGGAGGCCAGGCTGGTCTACATACAGAGTTCTAAGCCAGCCAAGGCTACATAGTGAGAGACCTTATCTCAAAAACAACAAACAAAACAAAACAAAATGAGAACTTTAATGCATACGGAATCAGGGAAAAGACAACAAAATGCCTCTGAGAATCATTCACTCTGGTTTAAGGAAAGCTAAGATGGGCACTGAATGCTCTCCATTTCCCACCATCCGTGAGCCCTTGAAGGCTAGGGGTGTGGCCCAGAGGCTTCCCCAGCACTACAATAAATAAATAAAAATGAACAGGGAAACCACATATGGTGGCTCAGGCTTGTGATCCTAGCAATTAGGAGGCAGAGGCAGGAGAATCTCAATTAAAAGTCTACACAGGGAGTTTCAGACCTGCCAGGGATACATAGTGAGATCGCTTCTCAAGAGGAAAAACTAAGGCAGGAGTCCGCACACCTTTAATCCCAGCCCTTGGGAGTTGGAGGTAAGAGGATTTCTGTGAATTCGAGGCCAGCCTGGTCTGCAAGTTCCAGGACAGCCAGGGTTCCACAGAGAAACCCTGTCCTAAAACATCCCCCACCCCACCCCCCAAAAATGTGTAGCCCTGGCTATCCTGGAACTGGCTCTGTAGACCAGAGATCCACCTGCCTCTGCTTTCCAAATTCTGGGATTAAAAATGTGCACCGCCACTGCCCACCTTAAAAATAAATGAAATTAGTAAAAGGAACATCCTTTCTATATATGTAGCACCTCAAGTCCTTCTCGTCATCAACATGATTCTAGTTAAATTCAGGTATGCTCTGAAAGATCACAGCTTGTTAGGGTTTAGTCTGTAGCTGTGTAAGACTTTGTTATCCTCTAGCCGGGCGTTGGTGGCGCACGTCTTTAATCCCAGCACTCAGGAGGCAGAGCCAGGCGGATCTCTGTGAGTTCGAGGCCAGCCTGGGCTATCAAGTGAGCTCCAGGAAAGGCGCAAAGCTACACAGAGAAACCCTGTCTCGAAAAACCAAAAAAAAAAAAAAAGACTTTGTTATCCTCAAAGACTCAGGGGAACACGTGTTGTCTTCATGGGCAGGTTGGTCCAAAGTTTCTGACTCCATCAGCAGAACAAGCAAGCCCTTCCTCCCCCTCCTCTCCTCCTCCTTCTCTTTCTCCTCTTCTTTTTCTTATTCTCTCCCTCCTCCCGTTTCCTTCCTTCCTTCCTTCCTTCCTTTCCCTTTTTTTTTTTTTAACACAAGGCCTCAACTATATAACTCTGACTGGCCTGGAACTCCCTATGTAGACCAGGTTGGCCTTGAACTCAGAGATCTGTTTGTTTCTCGAATTCCTCCTAGAATTGAAGGCATGTACCACTATGCTCGGCTTTATTTTCTTCCTCATGGTTTCCCTTTCCTTCCTATGTCTCCTTAATTTTTCCTGTCTTTTTTTGGGGGGAGGGAATAGGGTGGGGAGTGGGGGCACATTTCCAGGTTACAGTTTCTCTGTGTAACCCTGACTGTCCTAGAACTCACTCTGTAGACCAGGCTGGCTGTCTGCTCAAAGAGATCTGCCTGCCTCTGCCTCCCAAGGGCTGGGATTAAAAGGCGTGTGCAAGAATCATTTCTTAATAACCTCTTGGTTTTAGTTACTTTAGGAAGGGCTGGCACAAGTGACTCCATTTGTTAGTGATTTTGAGATAGGGTCTCATTATTGTAACCCTGGTGAAGTGAAATTATTCTAAAGACAATAGGGTCCCTAATTGTGTAGAGAGGTGACTAGGAAGGTAAGGTTTGTTCATACACATTTTCCTTAGATTCAACAGAACACTTGATGATAAGATGTAGCTTTTGCCTGGCATGGCACACACCTTTATTCTCAGCACTCAGAATGCAAAGGGCAGGCAGATCTCTGTGAGTTTGAATCTAATCTATAGAGGTAGTTCCAGGACAGCCAGGGCTACACAAAGACACTCTGTCTTGAAAAACAAAACAAATTTTTAAAAATGTAGCTTTTTTTGTTTGGCATGGTGGTCCATGACCTTAATTCTAGCACTCAGGAAGGCAGAGGCGGGGTTATGTCTGTGAGTTCAGTTAGGACTACATAGTAAGACTCTATCTCAACAACAACAATAGCCTTTTTAGCTTTCCTGGACTAGAGAGCTGGCTCAGTAGTTAAGAGTTCATACTGCTTTTGCAGAAGAACTGAATTCCATTCCCAGAATCCATATTAGGCAGCTCACAATCACTTGTGACTCCATCTTGTATGTCCATCTTCTGGATTCCATGGACATACAAATACACATGCACATACCCACATACATATGCATAAATAAAAATAAAGTATATTAACCGGGCAGTGGTGTCGCACACCTTTAATCCCAGGGCTTGGGAGGCAGAGGCCAGCCTGATCTACAAAGCTAATTCCAGGATAGATAGATAAATAAATAATATTTTAAAATGAATGTAGAGTTAGAGAGGTGGCTCAGAGGTGGCTTGTTCTTGCAAGGGAACTGGGCTTGCTTCCTAGTACCCATTTGGGCTTGCTTCCTAGTACCCATTTGGTAGTTTACAACCATCTGAAACTTCAATTCCATGGGATCCAATGCCCTCTTCTGACCTCTGAGAACACTAGGCATGTATGCAATACATACACATATATAAAGGCAAAACACTCATAAAACACATAAAATAAATAAATCTCTAAAAAAATTTTTTAATTGGACTGGAGAGATGGCTCAATGTTTAGGATCACTTGTTGTGCCAGGTGTATGTTGTGCATACACCTTTAATTCTAGCCCTGGGGAGGCAGAAGCATGTTGCTCGAATCCTAAATGGTCTTAAAATAAAAACCTGGCACCAGATGGGTAAATGCTCAAAGATCAGAGAGATAAAGGAACAAGCCACTGCCTTGTCTCACCTCACCAACTCCACAAATCCTCTCACTCGCCAGGTGAAAAGAGGCGTCAGCCGAAAGGGACTCTAGCTGAAAGGCTTCAGCCAAAAAGCTTTAGTTCCTGCCTCCTCAGCCTTATATACCTTTCTCCGCCCAGCCATCACTTCCTAAGATTACAGGCGTGTGTGCTTCCCAAATACTGGGATTAAAGGTGTGTGCCACCATTGCCTGTCTCTGTTTCCTAGACTGAATCAATCTCATGTAGTCCAGGGTGGCTTTGAACTTACAGAGATCCAAACGGATCTCTGCCTCCCGAGTGCTAGTGTGTGCCACCACTGCCTAGCCTCTATGTTTAATCTAGTGCCTTGTTCTGTTCTCTGATCTTCAGGCAAATTTTATTAGGGTACAACAAAATATCACCACAGAAGCAGGTGGATTTCTGTAAGTTCAAGTCCAGCCTGGTCTACAAAGTGAGTTCCAGGCCAGTCAGGGCTGATACACAGAGAAACCATGTCTCGAAACAAACAAACAAACAAACAAAAAGGAGTATTTGTTGCTCTTTCAGAGGACCCAGGTTCAGTTCTTAGCACCCGTGTGGTGGCTCACTATTATTCATAACCCTAGTTCCAGGGAATCTAATGCCCTCTTCTGACACTAGACCCACACATGATGCACATGAACACACGTAAGTTAAACATACATACATGCAAAATACAATAAACCTCAAAATGTTAAAGTTTATTTTTTACTGATGGGGCTGGAGGACGGACTCATCAGTTGAGAGCACTTGCTGCCTTTCCAGAGGACAGGAGCTCTGTCCCCAGCATCGAGTCAGGAGGCTCAAAACAACTTAGCTCCAAAAGAGCCAACACCCTCTCTGACCTCTGTAGGCACCTTCATGTATGTAGTATACACCCCTAAACATATGCACATGTTAAAAAGTTTTAAATTACTGTTTTTATTTTTGTTAAAAATGTAAAAGAATTACTACACTTATTTCCATGTGTGTATGTTTGTGTGTGTGTGTGTGTGTGTGTGTGTGTCGGTAAGTGTGTTGCAGTGTGCATGTGGAGGTCGGCAGACAGCTTATGGGAGTCAGTTCTTTCTTTCCACAAGGTACATCCTGGGCTTCAGACACAGGTCCTCAGCCTTCACTGTACGTGCCTGTGGGAACAAGAGCAAGGCTCAGAGGCAACTCCATTCCAGCTCCCTCCCCTCCCGGGAGCGCTTGCTAGCTGGAATAGCACCTAAGTCAAAACAGTATCAAACCCGAATGTCCTAGTTGAACATTAACACTGTGTGGCTGGATAGGAAGGAACTCAGCCCCCTCAGCTCAGATCTGACTAAAACCCTCACACATTAGAGAAGTCCACTCTTCCCTGTGATGAGAGCTCTTCTCAGGTTTATTCTGAAATAAACACGTCGCTCCTCCAGAACCACCTTCTCTCTCTTCTTACTTTTGGTGCCATGTGTGAGGACAGGTGCTTGGAGCAAAGACCTCTTTGCAGTCCAGAAAGCATCAGGTGCTGGCAGCTCATCTCAGGCTTAACTCCTAGACCCTGGCTTTCATTCTGTCCTCCCCTGTCCTTCCTCCCAGCCTCACCTTTTGATTGTATGAGAGTTGCTGTCTGCTTGTTGGGACTTCCAGGTCCAGGCCGAGGTGACTCTACAGACACTCAAAATTACATGCAGTGTTTAGCAGGTCTGAACCTCCGACTGCCCTCTGGGTAATCCATCAGGAGATTTCTCTCTCTTGCTTCCTTCTAAGGACCTGGAGTCTTGCTCCTGTGCTCTCGCCCAACACTGGACTCATACATACCCCTATAAATGGCACGCGATCCCTTCTGTCTTCCGTTTCTCCTCCAAGGTGCCTGTGAGACAGTCCCCTGGGCACTGCCAAACTAGAAGCTTGGTGTGGTCAAGGTCTGCTGCCATTTCTTTGTGCCTTTTCCTCCCTCTCCCGGAGAGGTTCTGCTGCTGCCTGAAATCCTTCTGGGCACACCTGTCAGTGGGGCTGGAATCCTCAGACCACCCTGGGCTCTCCTTAACGGCATGGGTTCCTAGTTTTTCAAAATTAAAACTTAAACTTCCTCCTTTCTGAACTGTGCCTCAAGGGTAAAGTGATTACTCAGCCTGCTTCCAGTATAAACTGACCCAATAGCTGAAAAAATGGGGTGTTTGACTTCCAAATTCTCAAAGATCTTGATAGCATCATAGAAGAACCCAAAATGACAAGCAGCAAGAAATGTCCTATATATAGACTTTTTCTACTTCTTTTTCTTTTCTTTCTTTTTTTTTTTTT
>CABHPQ010132058.1:0-41623 GCA_902168405.1 Peromyscus aztecus | reverse complement strand
CGGAAAAATGTCCCCCCAGCATCACAGTCAAGAAGTAGCCTAAAGGTCCTAGGGCCAAGCTGGAGCATGGAGTCACTTTCAGTCTCCCACTCTCCGGTACTTGAGAATTTGGGTTTAATAACAATCTTTTGGCCACATACTGTATGCTGTCCCCTTCATGTCCCATGTTAATGGGTGGGGCTCCCACAACCTGCCCTGGGGGCTGCTTGCCAAACCTGAGGGAGGATTGGCTCCTAGGGTGGATTGGAGCATCACTGCCTATGGTTGTTAAGCTACAGTGGCTGTGTTATAATTCTGTAGGTAGGGCTGATTTGATTGTTCAGATTCAATAGAATACCTGTTAAAAAAGAAAAAAGAAAAAAAAAACTACTGCTAGTTTCAGATGCTTCATGTTGATACAATGTTAATGCAAATTTGGAGTTATTCTTGTTATGGTATATGCATGTATTTTTGTTCTTGTTTAAAATATTGTAGATTTATAATATAATCTAGACCGTTGAGGGACATACCAAGAAATACTTTGGTAAGAGTTTCTACATTTAAAAAAGGAAGAGAGATATTTGTCAGATATAAATATTTGAACAGACTGAGGGTACATGAAGATCAGAGGGGGTATGACGTGAATATGGAAGTTTGTAGAAGGTCAGAGGGAATGTGAACTATGTTTCTTGTGCATTCTTGTACCTGTCAATACTGAATTTAAAAGTTAATTCTGTTTGGATTTCATTTTAAAATTAGCTCATGATTCTGTGTAGCATGAATCTTAAAAGTTCTTATTAATAAAATCAAAACTGAGCCAGGTATTGGGGTGAACATTAGAATATCAGAGAGAGAGAACAGGCCATAGCCACCTCACCTTGCCAGTTCCTCAGCTGATCCTGTTTCCTCAGACTGGAATCCTCTGAGTCCTCATCCAGAATGAATCTCAGCTGAACTGCTGCTCCAAAGCCTGAAAGCTTAACCAGCCAAATGCTTCTAGTTTCTGGTCTTCACCCCTGATATATCTTTCTGTATTTGCCATCACTCCCTGGGATTAAAGATTCACTTCTTGGGATTAAAGGCGTGTGTCACCATGCTTGGCTGTTTCCAATGTGGCCTTGAACTCACAGAGATCCAGAGGGATTTCTACCTCTGGAATGCTAGGATTAAAGGTGTAAGTGCCACCATTTTCTAGCCTTTGTATCTAGTGGCTGTTCTGTCTCTGACCCCAGAAAATTTTATTAGGGTGCACAATATATTGGGGAACACAATATCACCACAATTCTGGAAACTGTTTATGTTAAAAATGGATATATATGCATGTATATATGGACATATGTATGACTTGTATTTAACTATATGTATCAATGTAAGCTAGTTTTAAATATATATATATATATATATATATATATATATATATATATATAAAACTTGAATCCAACTGTGCATACATGTGCAAGTAATTATTGTTTAAAAAACATGTTTTAAACAGCAAACACATGGCTTTTCTTCATCTTGGCTTGTGACCTCATGGACAGCCATGTGGTTGGCAGCCATTTTTTACTAAGGTTATAAATATCTATTTGGGTTAACACAAGTTAACTTAGAGATTTACACCTAAGTACTTATGTCTTTGCCAAGTGTCCAATGTGGTGATGTATTGTATCCCCCAATATACTATGTCTCCCAATAAAATTTACCTGAAGATCAGAGGAAAAGCCAGCCACTATAGTAAACAAAAGTCATGCAATGTTAGCACTTGCCTTTAATCCTATTACTTGGCAGACAGGGATCTGTCTGGATAGCTGTGTGTTGAAGGCCATACTGGCAACAGAGCCAGGCATGGTGGCACACACCTTAAACTCCAACACTAGTTATTCATGGAGGTCTGTACAAATAGACAGACAGTAAGTGACAGAGCTGGGCAGGAAAAGGAAGTGAAAAAGCCGGACAAAGAGAGCATATCAGATGGCAGAATAGTGAGGCATATATGCATAGGTAGACAGGAGTGGCTCATCTTTGGAAGCTGTGGAGTTGGTGAGGCAAGGTTCTGTGGCTGTTCCCATTCCTCTGATCTCTCGCAGGCTTTAACCCCAATTTCTGGGTCCATGTGTTTTTGTTTAATAAGACTGTTTAGAAATTCTTCTATCTTCAACAGCAAGCTTCCAGAGAATTTAAATAGATGGGTACATATGTTTAAAAAATAAGGTATTTGATAAACATTAAAGCTGCACCTCAATGCTTCTATACACAAGAATATACCTTACTTTGACAGCTAAACTTTGTAATTTAAGATTTACCCATGTAATAAAATAATCATGGTTTTAAAGACATGAAGGAATCCTAGGGAGTATCTCAGGTTTGCAAATGTATGGCAGGGCTAAAGTTCTAAACAGAGTTCAGTTGCAATGGTGGACCTTAGTAGTTCTGGAAATGCCAGTACCAGGTGATAATCACCAGAAGCACCAACTACAATGAAATGGAACAGGCTGAGATCTAGAAATCAGGCTATATATATTCTGCAAAAGAAATGATCCAAGCTTCTAAGTAAAAGAAACAAACGGATTGTGAATAAATCCCAGATATTGAACTTTGGGATTGTTTGCACTCTTGAGCTTGGTTTTTATGTTATACAGATTGTTATGCTATGTTTTTTTCCTACTTAAAGTAAAAGAAGGTGCTTTATTGTTGATACTGAAGAAAGACATTTGAGAGATCTTATTTATTTATTTATTTATTTATTTATTTGTTTGTTTGTTTGTTTATTTTGGTTTTCCAAGACAGGGTTTCTCTGTGTAGCTTTGCGCCTTTCCTGGAACTCACTTTGTAGACCAGGCTGACCTCAAATTCACAGAGATCCACCTGCCTCTGCCTCCTGAGTGCTAGGATTAAAGGTGTGAGCCACCAACGCCCAGCAGATCTTAACCTTTTTAAGAACAGTTTGGTTTTTTTTCCCCAAGACAGGGTTTCTCTATGTAGTTTTACACCTTTCCTGGAACTCACTTTATAGCCCAGACTGGCCTTGAACTCACAGAGATTCACCTGGCTCTGCCTCCTGAATGCTGGGATTAAAGGTGTGCACCACAACCCCCTGGCAAGAACAGTTTTTAAAATATTTAAATGTAGAAGGTATGGGACATTTTAAGTTTATAAAATGCTCTATATTGTTAATGTTTGGACTTAAAGTAAAAGGCTAAATTAAAAGCTAAAAATTAGGGTCACAGCCATAAGCACCAAATACTAACCAGGAACTGAGATGTTCATTTCTTTTGATACATTAAGACAATGACCTAAGCAGTCTGGCAAAGGACTTGGAACAGCTTCTGACTCCATGAGTCTCACTCCTTTAGGGGTTGAAAAACCTTTTTACAGGGGTAGCCTACGACCACTTGTATGTCAGATGTTTGCACTGAGATTCATATGGCAAAACTGCAGTTATAAAATAGCATTGAGAAAGTTGAGAACCAGTGACTTGGACAATGTTTCTCCTTATCCAGGGTCCATTTAGGCCCTGGATGTTGTCTAGCCTTTTTGTCTTTGCTAAATTTGTTAAGCCTAAGCTATTTAGATAAACTGAGTCATGTAAATGTTTTATATAAATATTCTGTTTTGGTTTCTTTACTGAATCTGTTTTGATGCTAGAAGAGTTTCAATTTAAAATCATTCTTTTTAAGGCTACTTATTCTAGACTGTTAGGGAATATAAGTCAGTCATAAATAATCAAGATTTTTAATTGTAATCAGGATAAGTACTGAAGTGATTAATTACAGGGATAAGCTTAACTCAGTCCCTTGCATAGGTTTTCAGTGCTGGGCTTGAAACAAGTAACTAGAAACAAAGTTTGTCTATTCAGATATACCTAGACAGCCCTCATACTTCAGAGATCTGTGGAATATGACATTTAAATGTTGATCTAAAAGCTTATTATATCTGACTCCCAGATCCTAGCAGTCACCCAAGTTCTCCAAAGAAGATTATGTATGAGGCACCACAGCATTTCTACCTGGATTATGGCAATGCTCACCACCGGGCAAGATGCCCCCAATACAATACCTGCCATTAGGACCCAGCCTAGATTGTGGACGAGCAGCAGGACACTGGAATTAATTGCACCCTTTTGCCTGGACAAAGTAAGATCAGTCTTCTGTTTCCCTCTTTCCTAGGAAAAACTCTGTCTTATAAGCCTAATGGCCAAAGAAGATAGATGCTGTTCTGACTGGTGCCTCCAATGCCATGGAGACCTGGGTATGGACTGGTCCCTGTCATTTATAGAATTGGAAGCTGCTTGGTCTGCACTCAGATGTAATTTATCTTTCTCAGATTTTTGATAGTGCTGATGGCTAGGCTGGCTATATCTTTGTCAGCTTGGCAGCATCAGACAAACAGATCCCTCTGCAAGGCTATTATTGCCAGCTTGTTAGCTCATTTTAAAGGAAATATTCTAAGATATAAATACTTAAACAAGTCATAAAGATTTAAATATGGGTCTAAGAAAGTTTTGAGGATATGGAAGCTAATAAGTTTTGAAGATCTCAGGAAATTATTTAAGATAAAAATTGAAGCTGTAAAGATATAAATAAATGATTTAGATTATGAGAGATGTTTCAGATTTCTCTCCCATTATATGATATAACAGTTTAGAACTTAACATTTAATAGAGTTCTGATAAGCTGGTAAAGCAATGACTACTTATTGTTCAGTCACAAGCTCAACATTTTAGGTTTATTTTAGTTGTCACCTAAATATATCTAAATATAAGCCTAGAAGTGCTTCTCATCAGGCCAAAAATCTCTATCCAATTTATACCTGGCTCTCTGGACAGAAGGGAAATGTACATGCTTTTAATGCAAATCTGTAGTTCTTGTTGGGACTCAAAGGTGTGAGTCCACTTCTGCTGTTTTACAGACAGCCATCACCTGCTTTGTCTATGGGTATGGATTTCAGTACAGATTGGTAATACTAATGTATCTAAAACAAGTCATTTTATAAGGTAGTTCCTGTAGGCCCCAGATGATTAAAAAAGTAATAAAACCTGGATCCACTTCACAGAAGTTGGAAGGACTCCAGATATATACAGCTTAAATTTTCCCCACTTGTCTATTCCTATGGATGATATTCTTCTCTCTCCTGGTCTTGGGACTCCTGTTCTTCCCAGTTACTAAGAAGGTGGGTCTAAGGGTTCCAAGTAAGTTCATAAATTTTAACTTCTGTTCCTAGTTTATGTTTGTCTCAACAGCAGACACCTCCAAGCTAGTTGCTGACTACACTGTTCCAGACAACTATGAACTCTGGACTTGCTAAAAGCTTATGTGGACCAGCCCAGGCAATGCGATTGCGATTGTTCCCTGTCTTTATAGTTGGGTCAGATAGCCACATACTTCTGGCAGATGCCCCATTGCCCAGCCTTTGACCAATCTTTCAACCTTTTTGGGGCTCTGACATGGCACCCCATCTCAGCTTGAAGCAGTTTCAGAAGAAAATATGTAACCCCATCTTCCCCATCCAAAATAGGCTGAAATGCTGATCAGGAAGAAACTCACTGGCATAGAGGCAAGAAGGCCAACTATAATGGTTATTGACATACCAGGAAAATAAGGTCAGAGTTGTCAATTGATAAATGTATTAACTGAAATGGTTCTGCAATAAGATAAGACATTTGAACTTCTTAGTGCAGAACCTAAGAGGTATTATGTAAGATCATAATTTGGTTGTACTCAAAGAACAGAACTATGGGGCCTTACAGATGTCACTGCCATAGAAAAATCTGTTAGCTAATGGTTATTAGGTCCTAATACCCTTGACTCCCTAGACAGGTAGGACTCATGATTGAGTCATATCATTGGAACTTCTGAAGGGGGAATGTAGAGGAGCCCCCAAAACAGCTTGACCACACAGCTGCCATGACAGGTTTAGAGGCCTGGGCACAGCTTCTATGACAGGTTTACTGGCAGGCAACACCCAGATCTAGGAAAATCCATAATCTTACAACACTCAGGGATCCACCCAGGGATGGAGAAATACCTAACACCCCAAATATTCCAACCATTAGATAAGGTGGTTAGATGTCCCTGAGTTTGGCACACACCTGTTTTTGTTTTACAGATACCCCTAGACAAATGTCAGTCAATCAGGGTCCTGAACCCTGGAAATCCCCTCACCCCAATGACTGCTATGGTAAAAACCCCATCTCACCTGAGCTCAGGGCTCTCTGCTCTTACCACTGCATGAGACACATAGAGGAACCAGGCTCAGAGCTTAAATATAAAGGCTCTTTGCTTTTACATACAAGGTTTGCTCTCCATGGTGGTCTTTTGGGGTTTACCATGATCTGGGCATAACAATATAATACTTCACACTATTTTAAAGAGTGTAAAATTTGTAAGCCCACACTACAAAGAGCTTCCCCACAGCATTTTCAGTTAAAAATTTCACTCATAGCCATAAAACACAATCCTCAACCTCTTAACCTGCATACTTGTTGCTGGGTCTTAACAGCTCCCTTTGGGGAGGGGGTGAGAAGGCACAGTGTCAAAGACAAAGACACTTGGAGTCAAGTGAAAGGCAAAGAGCAGACTAATTCGTTCGGTAATGGGGAAAGCTTATAAACCCTCCTTCCAGCACAAAGGCTATGTTCTAATCTAGTGACATTGCATGGTCATCCCTCATTGGCTGGGCATGATCAGAAGCTCTGATAGTGATCCAGTGACATTGTGTGCTTGCTCCTCATTGGCTACACATGATCAGGACCTCTGACAGTGCCTGTTGTTAGACCCTCAGACAGACTCTGCATGATGAGGAACTGTGGATAATGCCTGTTGCTAGGTCCTCAGGCAGACTCCACACTGGCTCATAAGGAAGTACATTATGGGCATGCCCTGGCAACTGGCTTGAGTGACAATATCTTACCTTGTTTTACATATCAGAGCCCAAAATTATTTCCCATGGTTTCTAAATAAAGGAAATGTTTTTGCTGATAAACAATTGATGTTATACATATTGCTTAATTTGCTATACATACTGCATAGCCCAATACTCAGGATGTAACATGAACTTGTATTAAAAGGCTGACTGTTTTCCTGCATCTGACACTAATATGAAGGCATTCACCCTCCAGACTAACCTCTTTTACTAACAAAATATACTTGGCTAGATCAGGAAATTTTTTTCTCTTTGTTTTTTGAAGTTATAATTTAATTATACCATTTTACCCTTCTATTTCCTCCCTTCAATATTCTCAATATGTCCATCCCCCTCTCTTTCAAGACCACTACCTCATTTTTACTGTTATTTAATGTATATATTTATAGGAATACATATACCTAAATACAACCTTTTGAAAAATATGATGTGCTGGGTTGTGGTGGCCATGCCTTAAATCTCAGCACTTGGGAGGCTGAGGCCAGCCTGGTCTCAAAAGGGAGTTCTAGGACAGCCAATGCTATACTGAAAACCCTGTCTTAAAAAAAAGCAAAACTGAAAAATATGATGCTACCTTGATGAATTTATTCAGGACTGACTATTTAGGACAATCTACAGCAACATTGCAATTGCTAGACTAGCACAATACTTAACAATCAAAAACATTTTTCCTTCTACATATTTGTCCCTATATATCGTGTCCTTCATTGCTCATCAAAGCAAGTTCTTTCTGAAACAGAGAAAGACCATTATTGAAAACAACAACCAATAAAAATTCAGAGTACTGGATCCTGATACCAATAGATACATCTACCAAACTATCCCATAGTTAAGGCTCATGGTATATTGAAGAACAAGGGGTGGAGGAATTGAAAAAGTCAGAGGATCATGACTTTTACTGTGAGAATGTGTCTCATAGTAGTATCAGAAGTTACATCCATTAAATTTCACCAACATAACTGTCAACAGGTGAGAATAACAAGAATGATATAAATAAATATAGGAAATTAGAAAAACAAAATCCCATAAGGCCTCAAACCAACACAAAAATCTTTAGGCAACTGAGTAAGGTTGGGCAAAGGAGAGGTGGCTTTAACTAAGAGCACACCAATTGATTGTCCATTACTATACAGTGTATTTCTTAAGCATCCAAAGGTTGATTTATATTTATATGCATTATGTTATGTGTACATTTTTTCTGCATGCATTTATATACACCGGATATACATATAGTGCCCAAGCAGTAAAGGAGGGGGCCTGTGGTCCATTGCAAATGGAGTTAGAGATGTTTGGAATCATCAAATGAGTGCTGTAATATGAACCTGGTTTCTCTGAAGGAGTTGCAAGTGTCCTCAAATGCAGAGCCAACTCTTTAGTTCCTAAGATGTACTATTTTGATGTGTGGTAAATACCAGATACTAGAGAGAATTCTTACCTCTACCAAATCCTCTGGCCAGCCTAATATTCCTCTCTCCACCTAGTCATATCACTTCCTGCCTCAACCTCCCTAGTGCTGGGATTAAAGGCATGTGTGCCTCCAAGTACTGGGATCAAAGGCATGAGAGCCCATCTCCTGGGATTAAAAGTGTATGCCACTATTACCTTGCCTGTATATCTAACTAGTGGCTGGCTTTGCTTTCTGATTTTCTTCCAAGCTTTATTTGTTAGTGCATATACCAAATATCATCACAAATGTAACATTCTGACTTCGAATGAAAAACTGAGTTCAATGACTGAGTAGGGAACCAGAAAAAAACATCCATAAGTTTACAACTACCATGCATGGGGAAGCCACTGGTGATCACATGCTGAAAGAAGCACACTTGGAGATGCAGATGTGTCTTAAGGATTCTGAAAGGTACCTGCCACCCTGGTCCCATTGTTCTTCATTGAGTCATTACCGATAGCTTAATTCCAATGAACACCATTTTGTTCCTGATGTATCAAACACTGTCTGAAACCACAGGTTCTTGAACGCCTTACTGAAAGTCCTATCCCCAGACTTTCATTTCTCAGTTTCTTGGTTCAACTAATTCCTGTTTATGACCAACAATGACAAAGTCTGGTCTTCCCATCAAAGACACAGCTCTGCAAACATTTGCAGCAAATGTTTGTGGCTAAGTAGATAGCTTTGGGCTGTCTTTTGGCTCTGAGAAGATCAGAGCCTTCAGGAGGTCAGTACACACATTTGCAAATTTGCCAACTAGGGCACAATCCAAGTTATCATAGCATTCCAGTGGGGCAGGGTAGAACTCCTCTGTTAACTTGCTTAGATTGGCCAAGCTTTGCAGAAGATCCTTCAAGACAGACATGGACATGACATTGTCATAGATATTTACCCTGGTTAGCTAGAGGCACTGGCTCAGCGCAGGCAACTGGGCACTGATCATGGGGTCTACAACACCACAGTCCTCTAACTTGAGAATTTGCAGAGTGGCTGCTACATTCTCCAGGAGAAACTGGAGAGGTGTGGGACATAAAGTGAAAAATACTACACCAAAGATGTTCAGGTGCTTCAGCTGAAAAAGCCTCTGACAATGAGACAGGTGTTCCAAGTCTGACTGGAAGAGATCACAGAGATCAAGGGACAGAGGCTCCAAGGGGCTTTTCAGGCATCTAAGGAAAGAACAAGAGATCAGTTCAGTCTCATGGTCTGGGAGAGCATTTCAGTTCTGACACTGTTATAGAGATAATGCCTTAGTTTAGGTTACTATTGCTATGATAAACACCATGACCCAAAGCAATTGGGAGAGGAAAGGGTTTGTTGGCCTTATGATTAGAAATCCATAATCCATCACTGAAGGAACACAGAGCAGGAATTTAAACAGGGCAACAACCTGGAAGCAGGACATATACTGAGAGACCATGCAGAAATGCTGCTTATTGGCTTGTTCTCCATGGCTTGTTGAGCCTATACTTTGTAGAACCAAAGACAATAAGCCCAGGAATGGCTCCACTCACAACAGGCTGGGCCATCCCACATCAATCACTAATAGCAAATTTCTCTACAGGCTTACCTACAGGCCAATATCTTGAAGGCATTTTCTGACTTTGAGTTCCTGTCTTTCAGGTGACTCAAGCCTATGTCAATTTGCTATGAAGTTAGCCAGCACAGTGTATCAGAAGATCAAAGTCAGTGTGTCTTTATGTGAGAATTGAATAACCAAGCTACAGCCTGTTGTATCTCCGCACTAGAGTCATACCATTGCTTTCCAGGCCTATCACCATCATATTTGATAGTCTCAGAACCCAGTGCTGCAGCTTCTCATTCCCAATATGTCAGAGTACCAGAGGTGGCCATTACAACATAGAAGTATTTGCCAAAGGTGGACTAGTCAAGAATGGTTCTGACAATGTCTTGTCCTGTGTTCTACAAAAATCATTACAGTCCCACCTTCCCAACATAGCCTATGTTCCTCTTCTCTGCATCAATCCCTGAAATCAACCCTAAGCCCAATGCCACCAATTTCATATCTACTAAGCCCAAAATGTGCTCACAACATCTGTTCCTCCATTGGGAGTTAAAAGCTAACAGAGGTTGCACATGGGAACAAGATATTTTTTTCACAAAGATATTAGGACAGAGGTCCCAAGGGAAACTGTGTAGGCATGGCTACTCACCACCTTAGGGCCCTCTGCTCTGTCCTGTTTCTTTCCATCACAGTTAACAGGACTCCAGGAAAGATACATAACACACAGAGGGACATTATGTGAGCCACACAGTGAGTCTACTACTAAGAAAGCTCTCTTTAAGTCACTAACAACATCTTAGCAATTGGTGAGTGGTCAGTGAAGCAATTGAGCTTCTGACCCAGTTAAGATGGAGGTCAGGCCATTCTCAGATGTTGTGATGGGCCAATAGCTGTGAAAGCACAGTGGCTGGCTGATCTCAGGTGCTCACTAATCTCTAATGTACTAGAGGAATGTTTGCTGTGGTAGCAAAAACAGCTCTCCATCCTTCCTTACCTGAACAACTGTTTCATGTGCTCACTTGAGAAGTTGGTACCATCCATGGAGAGATCCTGGAGACATTTGAATTTGGAGATTTGAGAAATGAGCCTAGCAGTATATTTCTCCTTTATTTTTGCCAAGGTATTTGCAGCTTTGTTAGTGTAAATGTCAATGCGTGCTAGATGGAGTCTATTCAAATTTCTCATCTGGCCAAAGCAATATGTAAAATGACTCAGTGCTGCAGTAGTCCAGCCTGTGGATAGTTCCAGTTCCTCAATGTCATACAGCTGGAAAGTGTTCAAACCCATCTAAATAATCCCCACAGGAGTCTCCCAAATTGTTATCTTCATACAGCACAGCTGCACAGAACCTGTTTGCTGCTAGGCTCACTGCAACAAATATGCTTGCTCTTCATCCAGGTCATCTTTTAAATCAAAATCAGTGACCACCTTCAAAAACCACCTGGGGATATCTATGAAGGTCATTCTCTGCTCCTTATTCAATGTCCCTGTTGAGCTCTCTCCATATTCTGTTACAGACCATACATCCCAGAAGACCTGGTGCACATTCCTCAGGTCCAGGACATGAAGCTTCAACCTTCTGTGAAAGAAAAAGTTGAATGAAAGAACAGGACCAAAATATTCAGCTTTCATTCCACTTATCTAAAGACAGCAAGACCTGTCAGGCTAAGGGGCCTGAGACAGCTCCTGTCCTCAGCTGGCCCTGACTATTATAGACTCAGCAGCAGACCTCAAAAGATGCACATGGGAACCCCAGCAACATCTCCCTGTTCCCAAGGAGGGTTTGGCTAAAAGGCTGCTGTCAAAAGCATTGTGGGTGAGCAGGGAGGACAGAGATGCAGAAGGGCCAGTCATTACCAGCCATCAGTCACCAAAGTCCTGGAAAGAGCTTGGCTGCAGCAAAGAGTTCTCCTTCCAGCACACAAGGTTTCTCAGCACCACATCTACAAGAATAAATTGCGTAAGTTTCATTGGGGTTGTTCTGTCCTCTCCACTGTAGCCCACAATCCCCCAGCTCCTTAGGTCCTTCTGGCTTTTGCAACACCATCTCTGACCTTTTCCTATGGATGAGATCCCTCTCAGAGCTCTATTTTCTTTCTCACCTCCTGGCCTCTTCAGAAAACCTGGTACCAGGTGCCAAGACTCCTCTGGCTTAGCGAGAGTAAGCCAGACCACCATTGAGTATGGGATGATCCTCTTTAAAGGCTTGATCCTCGTTCAGTTCTCCCTTTAGTCCAGGGGATGCTGACAAATACAGGCTGTAGTTGTTAGGATCCTGTATATGCACAGCATCTTACATCATCAGTGGGTACTGGCAACTATGTACCCGCCACGTGGTCATGCAATCTCCACCTTAAGAAGCCGAACATGGAAACTCACTCTCTCTTTCTGTGTTCTCTCTCTGCTCCTACCATCTTTCTTTCTCTCCAGGCCTGGCTCCCCCCCTATTCCCTCCTTCTTTTTAATAAAGCTCTTTCTAACTCTGGTATTCATGGCCATGGCTCGTGACTTTTCTGCTGGTAACCAGCACCATTTTACTATCATTTGATGCCGTGACTCAGATAGGAAATTCTGCATACTCAGCATCCAGGGCTGAATGTCAGAAGCCTAGTTGAGGACCTGTGACTGCTCAGCGACTCCCAGATATGCTTTTTCATTTTCCTAGCCTCTGGACCCACACACCACACCCACCACCACCAGGTCTCCACCACATGTGCGATTGGTGAGTCCCATTTCCCACAGCTGCAGCCTAACCTATAATCCTCATGCTGGACCTGGGGGGAGGGCGGCTGTCCTTGTGCTGTGCTGACAACTACACATTCTCTCCCTTGATGAAGGGATCAATGCTGTCATACCACCAGGGGGTTCATGTGCTGCATACACTCCCAGCCCTTACCCCTCTCTTGATGAAGTGGGGGCATAACTTGTGCTGATTCACAGATCCTTCTCTTTGGCTCAGGGATGCTTGAGATAGGAGCCTGGGATTGTGGTTGGTTATTTTAATTTTTTATTTTTCTCTCTCAGCTGCAGCCATGGGACATAGGGGTATATACCAGTAAATTTGGCCTCATAATGGATTCATGGGAACTTCTGCCAGCAAACAGGCAAATGAAAAGAGTTACCTTATTCCCAATCTTTTTACTGAAGTTCTGAACCCTCCTCTCTCCCTCTATGCCCCCCTGCCATGTGCACCATTTCTGTCTATCTGACTTCCACCTTCTGCTCTTTGGCAGTGGGTGGGCCGCTTCTACTGACTCTCACCCTAACTCACCTTAACTCCTCCAACTCATTCTCAAGCTGACATGAGAAGCACAGGTGGGTGGGTCCAGAAGCAGGCTAGGACTCATGCAAATAAGTTTACAATCAAACCCCACATGGGGATCACAGTAATAAAAATGGCTCTTTAGCCAGAGATCAGTTTATAGCTTGTCTCTTGGCAGGTCTTTCAAAAGCTGTCCTCAAGCCAGCAGACATCAAGGGAAAAAAATTCAAGACATGGAGCAAAATCTGTCTCTTGTCCCTCAGACCTCCCTGACACAGGACTAAATCTTAAGCATCTGGAGAGCAAGGCTCCTGACGCCACAGGCTAAGTGTCATCTGTGGCATTCAAGGTGTACCAAGGAAGAGACAAAAAAAGCCCGAGAACAAAGTTGCCAAGTGCTGGCACATGCTGGTTCCTGAAAGCCATTAGGACCCTGTTTTAAGAGACAAAAAAGAAGGCCACATGGGCTAGTGACTGCCCTGCCAGACCATCAGTTGAGCCTTATTGAAAGTGCCACCTAGAAAGCCAACAGGTCAGCTGACTGCCCCCAGGCACCAAGATGGCATGGGAACATCAAGCTAAGACCTCCAGCCGAAATAGGCTTGGCAACAGGCTCACAGGGAACCCAGAACACAGCATGGAAGTGATCTGTATCTTTCCTTCTGGACACCAGAGCCACTGACTCAGTCCTGGGAGTTTGGGTGTGTCACCTCTCCTCGTTTCCCTGTTGTTAGGTTAGGGAGGACAGCCTTACCCCCACTTACCAGATTTCATTGTACTTTCAGGGTTACTTAATGGGAAAATATTTTTCAGCTGAGATAGGAGCTTTCATTTCATTGCTCACTCCATGTGCCTCACTCCAGACCCACCCGCCTGTGCTCCTCATCCTTGTGCACACAGACAGGGCCCTGATCTCTGCCTTGTACCTAATTCCAAAAAAATAAGTTCTCATGCACCACAAGCTTTTCTCTTCCCAGTTCTCTCTTCTAACTCACTGCTTAGCTAATGGTACAGGATCATCACAGAACTGGAGTCCAAAGATCATCAAGTAAGAAACTGTAACAGCTAAAAGGTACTTACACCCCCAGACCCAAAAGTGCCTGGGTTCTACATAAACAGACTTTAATATAACCATGTATTATTGTTAAATGCTCTCAACAATTGATCACTTTTCTCCTGGATGCTAAACTAGCAAAGGAAACAGATACCTTAAACAATCTGTCTCTGATAAAGCTTAACATGTTCCAATATCTCTGTCTCTCTCATTAACACTAACCAGTACAAGCAGAGTACTAAACACTACCATCGTCACTAATCTTCTCATGGCTGTTTCTTAACACATTCAAAAATTTTCCCAAGCTCCAGAAATCAGCTTAAATCCATCTGGACAGATGCATCTACTTTAGGCCTTTTCTTCCTCACCAGCATCCTGTCAGACACAAAAGCAGCAAGAGTGCCAAGCCATGAGGGACACACGGCTCCAGGGCAGCTGCCTATCTACCATGGAAGGCTCCCTTCCTTACTCCTCCAAGAGCCAACAGACACCCACCAAGTCAGCTGGAAGCAGTTTTTTTTTCCAGGAGAAATGACAGTCCTATTCCCTTTTACTTGCTTTTTATAATAAGCAAAAATGCTGGAATGTTAGGAATCTGTACATGCACAGCATCATTAGTGGGCACTGGCGACTACGTACCTGCCGCATGGTCATGCAATCCCCACCTTAAAAAGCCATACGCAGACCCCCACCTTCTCTTTCTGTGTTCTCTCTCTGCTCCTGCCATCTTTCTTTCTCTCCAGGTCTGGCTTCCCTCCTATTCCCTCCCTCTTTCTTTCTTTATTTTTGTTTTGTTTTGTTTTGTATTTTTTGGTTTTTTAGAGACAGGGTTTCTCTGTGTAGCTTTTGGAGCCTGTTCTGGAACTCTCTCTGTAGCCCAGGCTGGCCTCAAACTCATAGAGATCCACCTGCCTCTGCCTCCCAAGTGCTGGGGTTAAAGGCATGCACCACCACCACCCAGCTCCCTCCCTCTTTCTAATAAAGCTCTTTCTAACTCTGGTAGTCATGGCAGTGGCATGTGACTTTTCTGCCAGTAATCAGTGCCACCAACCAACCAGTGCTGTTTTACTATCAGTAGTGACTCCAGGTCTCATCCATGGGAACCTTGCTATAATTTTTGGGACCTTTATGACTACTGTGAGTGATCAAGGAAATGGAAAGAGATCCCCCTTTCCCTGTATTATGCCTCCTTTTTCTCTCTCACTTCTTTTCCCTCTCATCTGCCTGTCTCTCCCAAGTCCCCACTCTGACACTGTCTTTCACTTTTGGCTCTCCTCCTCTCTGAAACCTCTGGCATTAACTCTGTTGCATGTGACATTTTTCTTTAATGACACACCTTAAGAGGGTCCATCAAAGGTACCTACTTCATGCTAGGACCCTACCCACCTGCTTCACCCAGCACAGATCTGCTCTCTTTCACCTGTAACAAATCTGCTTTTTGATCTGCTCTCTTCCACCTGCAAAAAGATTGTTTTCTCATTCCCCCACAGCTTTGCCTTCCATTCAATACCAACAATTGCATCTCTGTTGGGGCTACATGCCTTTGACCATTCTCCTACATGTGAGGCTTCATTTCTGGGGCACAATCCTCTCCTTGACTTCTGGCTTTTTTCAACGTCATGGTACCAGGTTACTGTGTCTCTCTTGGGCTCTTAGCCTTCAGCCCCTGTTGTTGTATGATGGCATAGTAAATAGCTTGTGCCCACTTAATTTGATACTTCCTGGATACCTGGGATGCCAGAACATTCAGGCCTTTGAATCTCTCTGCTTCATTCTTGGAAACTATGTCATATACTTCCTTGCTCCCATTAGAATGTCTTTTGGAGACCCACTGACCACTCTTTAGATCAGGCAGTTGGGGAACTGAGAAAGACTTCTCCACTTTCTTTTTCTTTGCTACAATACCTGCTTTTGCACTCCCTCTCTTAGTATTGTTTGCTGCAATGTGTATGTCAGAGATGGAGAAGCCATCTTAGTCTTGTTCAGTACACAGTGGTTCTCCCTTTCTATCTACTCAACTTCTGTTTATTTCTGTGTGTATGTGCATGTAACTATTAACAGCAAGCATGTGGCTCTTCTCCATATTGACTGGTAACCTCATTATGATTTCCTGTGAGTTCCAGAGAGTCGACTTATATCCACCTGAACAGCATCTTGCCAGGTCCAAGCATTACCAGACAGATCTACAGACCCTGGACAGTGAAGTGAAACACCCAGATATTCCAGGATGTAGCAAATATATAGCTTTCTCAGGTCCCCCCAAAATGATTGACAGCCTCCTGGTCAGCAGGAAACAGTCTCAAGAATACAGCACTATCATCTCTGCCTCACCTGCTATCCCTTTGTAACTCACCCTTTTTAATAAGCAAAAGGGAGGAAGTTTAGCATGTAGGCATCTGTACTGGCCTGCCTTTAGGTTACTGACAGGGTATATCCTCAGGTGCAGCCACTAAGAGCACCCTCTGTGTGCATTCATGAGGTTTCCTTATAAAAGGAGGGATTTGTCCACCTCTCATCTCTTTTTTTCTTCCTTTCCCTCCCATCTTCAGAGACAAATCTTTGTTGCCTTCTCTGCCCTCTTCACTGCCCTTCCCCCATTAAACCTCCCATGTAAGTCCTGCTGTATAATGTGATTCCTTTCCACCATTTTAAAAATAAAACTGTCACAAAGAAAGAATAGGACAAAAATGGACTCAGCTTTCATTCCACTTATCTAGTGTCAGCAACACCAGTCAGGCAATGGTTCCTTGTATGAGCTACATCTGAACACTTGTCCTTCTTCCCTCCATTAGGTTACTGTTGAATTCTTTTCTAATTACCTGGTGGAGGGGACAGAGAAGACTCATCTTCCTATGACTATAGCTACACAGAGGTACCCTGCACGTATGAAAGATGATAATTATTTCAATTATAAATAGTCTTCTACAGGCTTGCAAGCTGAGAACATCAGATTCCTGCAATCCATCACTGACCACATTCTACTTGACTCCACATTTTTACCACTAACCTGATGACTACTGTACTATTCTCCTTTGGCCTTACCTGAGGTGAACCTTCTGTGTCAACTGCATGTCTACACCATCTAGCACAGCTTCTAATATCACCACATCAGGGTCCTGCATCAGTGCCCCTGCAGGGAGGCAGAAGGGTCATTCTGCCACCATTGTTGTCAGTATCTTCACATGTCTGCTCTTGAAGGCCTCCTTGAACAGGGATGGGAAGAGCTCCGTGGGCAGCTTCTGCAGTGCTGAGATGGTCAAAGCCTCATGCCTCGGCAGATTCTTCACTGCCAGTCCCAGGAGTGTGGATGGGGCCTCAAGGTTCATTCTGATGGTTCTTCAGACAGAAGGACCTGGTAAATCATTCAGGAGTCAAATTTTCATGTTATGTCTTAGGAAATTGTATGTCTCACATACAATTATATAACCAAAAAATATATCATAGTAACTCCTACACAAGGGCTAGTGTTTCTTCTCTGGCAACAGTGAAGAACTCAGTGTGACTTCTTATAATATCTGGTAATCTCAAGTCCTTATCACCCTCAGCATGTGAATCATCACAGAAGAACTGGCACAGGCACAAATTAACCATTGTCTCACCAGATACCAAGCTTTGCTCCTCTGACTCTCATTCCCCTTTGGAAATATTATTCAGAAGTAATCAATCAGACAAAACTTTTGTGGCCAATTGAGACTGATCATCTTTCAAATTCCCTATGAAAGAGAGTGCTAAGTTCACATATACAATCCACCCATGTTCTCCATCCCATGTTTTTAGTCTACCTGGAAAGGACTGAAGAGATCTCACAACTGCCTCTCATCTTGACCTCCTATATCCTATTATGTTCCTTTCTTGTCATACCTTCCCTCTTGACCCCCACATCCCAAGGAAATACTTCTTTCTGACTGGGAGGTGGATTGTTCATACACTTAACCTTCTTTTGACTATTTTTACTTAGTCTATATTGACCGATTCATGGCTTCCTGTGTGATAACAAAAATACTTTAAGGAGAATTTGAATAGTACATTAATTCATTGATTTATTTTGTATAGATGTTTACATGCACGTGTGTGTGTGTGTGTGTGTGTGTGTGTGTGCGCATGCATGTGTATATGTGTATCAACAAATCTGGTGACGTTGAAATCTGTGCTAGATGTTGTAGACATGCTGTTCACACAGAAGCTTTACCTCAGATAAACTGAGAGTGGCTATTAATCAACCCTATTCACAAAGCTGGGGAAGAAGACCTTGGCTGAAAAAGACATTAGGGAAAATGTAGGTAATTTACTTTTTACAGTATGGTTTTGCACACAGTGAAGGCTTGAGTGGAATTGCTTATGCTTCCAAAGTTGAGTGGAAGTCATTTTGGACTCCAGGCATGTTTCCATCACCATAATCCTACCTGTCACTGGCAGTGTTCTCTGTTAAAGCTCCCAGGTCTGGTTCAGGAACTCTCTCTTTAAAACACTGAGTAGATGGCAGGTATGGTAATAGTTGCCTGTTATGATAGTACTGTAAAGGAAGAATCAGGTGCATTCCAGGGAAATCTAATCTATATAGTATATTTCAGGCCAATCCAGTTTAAGAGATCACAAATATAATTTAATTTAAAATACTTTGATCTAGAAGGCTTGGTTATTTGGTTTGATTTCAATACACAAGTACTCTAAAAATGAGAAATATTCCCAGGTCATCTATTCAATTATGTCTCTTCATACAGCCATGTCTAGCCTGAATCTGGGATCTTCCATACTCAGGGCCTGAATTCTATTTACTAGGTGTGGCTGGTGTTTGATACCTAGATCTCTTTTATTTTAACTTTATTTTCATTTATTTTTCTTTCAGAAAATGCCATATCAAATAGTCAAGGCTAAACAACCACATTCCTGAAGTCTCAGTTACCTGGTCACCTGAGATTTGCATCTTGTGTTCATGAAACTATTAATAGTTCCCAAGATTATCTATCTATCTATCTATCTGTCTGTCTGTCTATCTATCTATCTATCTAATATATATCTACTTATTTATTTATTTTAACTTTTTTATTTAAAAATTTTTTAAGCCATTTTACATACCAACCATGGATCCTTCTCTCATCCCTCCTCTGGCTCCTCCCCAACCTCCCCCCTCATCCTCACGGGAGCCCTTACCCAGGACTAGTTATAATCACAGTTAAGAGGAACTTTGCATTCAAACAACTGCAAAATCTTAATCTGTGAAACATAAATTAAGGGACTACAGAGGAATAAAATTCAAGATAGATCCTAACTTTAACTCCAGAATGAGCCCAGGAGACTATACAGACCAAGAAGGCACTGTAATTCAAGGCCAGTCTTGCCTACCTGAGACACTGCCTCCAAAATACCTTGAATGAATGAAAAGACTAATATGTAAATTTCAGTCCAGTAGGCATTTCCATTAAAACCAAACAAACCAAAGCAACACCTCAAAAAAACAGTTCAAAACAAAACCAAATCCAAAAATAAAACAAACCTCAAATTATGTTTTTGTTTTTAACTGTAGAATCTTGAAATGTAGTTGCATTGCTGATAAGGCCTCCCAGCATGCAAGTGGCCTCCTGATGGAGGTGAGTTACTTACCTGCTCTGGAAACTGGGAACAGAGTTCCTGTTCTCATCAGGTCCTGGCAGTGTGTGACTCAAGACTCCAGCACTCTGAGAAACTTGTAGGGCTCCTCTGACCTTTTTATACTCCTTTCCACTTACACCTTCTCTGTGTAACCCTGCCTCCCAAGAACATGATTCCATCTGATCTGGACATTGAGTCTCTATTGACTTAATCCTTTTTGTGTTTATGTTTCCTAGTGTAGTTTGATTGAAACAAAGAACCTTGTGTGAAACCAAAATTACAAAGCTAAAGATAAATTGAAGAGGTTATGGATTGATTGATTAAATATGTTGTGCATGTGTTGATATACTCGTGTGTGTGTGTGTGTGTGTGTGTGTGTGTGTGTGTGTTATTTTGTATATATTGTTTTAGTTTATATATGTAGTAAATTTCAGACTGAGAGATGGAGGCTGGAGGGTCAGCAGCCTGCTTTGGATCAACCACTTTATATAGCTGATTTCAAGCACCATAGAATACAGCCATACCCATGCAGGAAGGTGGATTTTCCTTTTTAAAAACTTTCTAGAGAATTTTTTAATGAGATCTGTACCTGTGTTGGTACAGATCTCATTAAAGGATAGAAGGATAGAAGTCTGAGCCCCAAATGAGCACTGCAAGTATTCTATCTTGGAGAGACAGTAACAGGCTTAGTGCAAATTCAGGAGACTGGGGACATTGTGATGCAAAAAACCTTATTTGCAGTTGCAGGATCTGGGAGGAATAAGAAAGATGCTGTGGTGGGGTTAGCTCAACCAGGAGCCAACAGGAGGTCATTTCAGAGTAGGAAATTAAGCCAGACCAGACTCAGAGCTTATTATAAAAGCTGTTAACAGTGAGGGCAATGGCTTCCACACTCCCTCTACAACTACAGTTCTAAATCAGAAGGCAGGGTAAAATTATACGCCAGTTCTTCAATCATTCTGGTTTTGCTTGTTTATTTTTCTTCCCATGTGTAAGTTAAAGAGAAGAAATGTCAACAAACAAAACCATTTTAAAAGATTGATTTCAGTGTCAGGCAGCTCTGAAGTCACTATATATTCTTTTCTTTCTTTGTAGCCCTGGGGGTTTAAGCCTGTGTTTTAAATAATATAGATTTTTCTAGATTCCATAAAGAGATATAACCTGAGAAGGATTTCCTCGGAGCAGGTCCCTTAATAATTCAGGGTGCTTGAATTAGGGGGAGCTAGCAGGCAGTGGAGAAAGAATAGTCCTACCATTTGTGGGTTTCAGAGAACAGGGACTTTGTGTAGCATGAATCCTTGTTAGTCTTAATAAAAACCCAGAGCCAGATATCAGGGTAAATGCTGAGATCAAAGGAAACAAACCACAGCTACTTCTCTCCTCACCAACTTCTCAGCCCATTTGGGAAAATCCTGTCTCTGGGTGTGAAGGTATAGGCTCCATCTTAGGGAAAGGGCCACTATCTCAGAAACCTGTTGTACTCAGCCCCAGGAAGAATCTCAGGAATGTGTCATGGCAACTTGAACAGATACAGGGCAGTAAGTTTAACAAGATTCACATACTCCTGCAGACATCCTGTTTGCGATTTATGGACCTTGAAGATATCTAGATAATCCTGATGAGCAGCCCAGATAATCCAGTTGAGCAAGTTGTGGTTCCCCACTAAAAGTATGGTCCAATGGTTTCAAATGTGACTTTGTGCTGAAAGTCTAGACCAATAGTTTCAAAAAGTCACCTTGCCCCATATCCCTTCTACCCAATTCCAAATTGCCAATTCCCTGCTTGTGGTTTTGCCCTATAAAAACTCTCTACACCTGGGTTCATGGCTGCCACCACATTTCCTTCCATCTGCCATGTGGTCCAGGTTGAACTTCAATAAAAGGTCCCTTATGTGCTTGCATAGGAAACTGGCTCCTTGGTGGTCTCTGGGGTTTCACGAAATGGGTACACCACAGGAATCCTCAGACTGAATGTCTGTGAGTCCTCAACTGGAAGAACTGAGTTCCTGTCTCCTCCCACCTTTTATGCCTTTTCCCACCCAGCCATATCACTTCCTGTCTCAAAATTCCTAGTGCTAGGATTATAGTGTGTGGTTCCCAAATACTGGGATTAAAGGTGTGAACCATCACTGCCTGGCTCTATTTCTCTTTTAGACTAGATTAATCTCATGTAATCTATGGTATCCTTGAACTCACTGAGATCCAGACAGATCTCTGCCATTGGAGTGCTAGGATTAAAGGTGAGAGCCAACACTGTCTGACCTCTATGTGTAGATGTAACCAACCGTCTTATTAAATAAGAAACACAAAGCCAAGGTAAAGATAAAAGCCCAAGAGGTCAGAGCTAGGAGCTTACCCACGTGCTGCTGGCTAGCTTCTTCCGCCAAGAAACCTCTCCGAAAAAGGAGCTACTTCCTGTGCGTTCATCTCTAAATAGAGTTCTGTTCTGCCTTCTCATTGGTCGTAAACCCAACTACGTGACTGCCTCCTCATGGCCTGTCTGTGCAGACCTCCAGGTCTTCTATCATTGGTATTGAGATTAAGGGCGTGTGTCTCCAATGCTGACTGTATCCTTGAACACACAGAGATCTACCTAGTTCTGCTTGTCGAGTACTGGGATTAAAGGCATGCACCACCACCGCCGCCCTGGCTTTCCCTATGGTTTGCTAATAACTCTGACCTCTAGGCAACTTTATTTATTAACATACAAATAAAATCACATTTCAGTACAAATAGAATACCACTATATTTCCCCCTTTCTAATTTAATAAAAAGAAAAAAAGGAAAGTTGTAACTAATAAGAAAAACTATATACAAAAGTACAATAACTATATACAATATATACAAGTGATGAATACCTAAACAATGTTTAGTCCATTTGTATTTGACAAATTCAGAGAAAATAATTCCATTATTATCCTAATTTGGTAAGTCCAAAATGTACCTAATTCCTTTCTATTCTAACTAATCTTCAATTATAATTAATTAATCTTTAAATATAACTAACTAATCTTCAACTATAACTAATCTTCAACTCCCTCAGAGACCCAAGAAGGAAATAATATTACCTAACAAAAATAAAAACAAGAAGTGCATGCAAGCAGCTTCCAAAAAATTGTGATTTGACGGAAACAGCCAGCCGCCTGGACAGTCACCTGAGGTTTCTCCGCAGTGTTGGGGCATCATCTTCAGCCTATAGGCTTAGTGTATCTGACAGACTCATTTGTGAAGGAGGATGTACACAAGGTCAACAGTTCAACCTCACCTTGGGTGAGAGCAGTCCATGTACCAGAAACACCTGAATTCCACTAGTGTCATGTCCTGATTCAGGATTTTAAATTCTGGAAATTGTTGATGGTTTTTGAATTCAGCTGTCCATTCTTCTTGACCATGTATGTGTGGCTTCATCTCAGCATCCCGTTCTTCTCCACATCCCTCTATTAAATGCCAGTCTGCTATTGAGAGGCGTGAGTTTAGTTACTCTTCAAGAATAACTATTTCAGCTGCTGTTCCATTGCACATCAGAAGCCATTGGCCCACTGCCTGTTCAGCTGCCTTCGAAGGAAAGGGCACTGTACCTTTTCTGGATTGCAAAGGCCACTTCAGGGATGGTGCCATATTGTCCTGGCCTCAGAAGATGCCTTTTGATAAAGCTAACATTTGCCACATCTATGTTTAATCTAATGGCTGGCTCTCTCCTCTGATCTTCAGGCAAATATTATTTGTTAAAGTATGTGGGAGCCCACAACTGACTCAGTTTCCCAGTTTGAATTCTATTCTGGTTCTATTCTGAGTCAATAGAGTTCAAGCTTGTTTGCTCCAAGACTTTAAGAAAGTCCTGATTAGCCCACAGAGTTTCCTTGAAGGGCCGTGAGAAAGTCCTGCTTAGCCCACAAGAAGGAAGACACTAGCTAGCTAAATGTAAGCTGCTAATGCCAGCCGGAGGCATGTAGAGATAGAAAATGAAACTGTCTGCTCTGTGACTCAAGGCAGGATAGATAATGGTTAAATATCTGTGCTGTACATTGTTCTACCTCTGTCCTTCAAAACTGTATATAAACTGGCTGTAAAATAAACCCTGGGCTGTCCGGCATTGACTGGCAGACCTTTCGATTGACTCTTTTCTGTCTTCTTCATTGTCTCTTCAATCTGCATGTCTCTACCCAGTTACCCAGCTGACTGCCGGCAGGCTCCAATAAAACTACAAATTATCATAACTCTGGGCTTAGAGAAGAGGACCCTCTATGTTCAACAGATTAGCCAAGATACTAAATGAGTGATATATTAATTTAAGAAGCCAGTTCTATTGTCAGGCAGTGATGGTACACACCTTTAATCCTAGCACTCAGGAGAAAAAAGCAGGAGGATCTCTGTGAGTTCAAGACCAGTCTGGTCTGATTTCCAGGACAGCCAGGACTTTTACACAGAGAAACCTTGTCTCAAACAAACCAAATGAAAATAAGTCAGTTTTATCTTTCCTACTGTACCCTAGTTCTGCTACATAACTAGGAACATCAGGTCAATGAAAGCCACTAGATGGCTCCCTCCCTCTCCCCCATGTAGTGGCATAGCAGTCTCTGTCCTTTAACACTTTTAGCATGCTCACCAAGACCTCTTGCTGATCGATAATCCAAATCGTCACTCTCCATATATATGTTCATTTGCTCTACGCCCCTATCTCATTCCTCACCCCTTTCTGAGACAGTAATTTCTATTTCCCAGGCTATCCACATTTCAGGCCAACTGCACCATGCAGACAACACAGCTCACTGTACTTTTCTTCCATTGAATCACAATGTGAATTCATGTGAATTCCTCAGGCTGGCTTTGAACTCACTTTTAATCCCAGACATGATTTGACATTTTACTTTCATATTCATCCGCCTGAATAATTGCCACTAGAGGCTCCCATCAGCACACCCAGCTTGGCAACTTGAACACAGACTATTCGTAATTTTGACCTGACCAAAGATCACTTTCTTATGAGTCTTTTGTATTTTATTTATTTTTTGTTTTGTTTTGTTTTATCAAGAAAATGTTTCTCTGTGTAGGTTTGGAGCCTGTCCTGGACTTTGGTCTATAGACCAGGCTGTCCTCAAACTCACAGAGCTCTGCCTGTCTCTGCCTCCTAAGTGCTGGGATTAAAGGCATGTGCTACCACTGACTGGTCTTAGGATTTTTCTAATATCAGAAACAGGTAAAACACTCTGCTGTGTCACTCAGAAACCTGAAGGCAACTGTTAATTAATATTGGATTTAGTTGAGTCAGTGAGTGAATCTTAGTCATATACAACTTTCCCTGCCTTCCAGAGAAGATGGGACATGCATAAGCAAGAAGATCAGACATTTAAGGCCACCCTGGGCTACCTAGTAGATTTTGGGTAAGTTTGCCTATCCTAGGTTCTGTTTAGAAATAGATATTGGGGGTTGGGGATTTATCTCAGTGGTAGAGAACTTGCCTAGCAAGAACAAGACCCTGGGTTAGGTCCACAGCTCTGGAAAGAAAAAAAAGCCCATATATGTGTGTGTGTGTGTGTGTGTGTGATACTATATATATATATATATATATATATATATATATGTTGTACTATATATATGTGTGCGTGTGTTGTACTATATATATATATATATGTGTGTGTGTGTGTGTTGTACTATATATATATATATATATATTGTAATGACTTACAAGCTACAGTCCAACAGTGGCTACTTATAAATGGAAGTCCAATAATCTAGAAACTGCTCAGTCTCATGAGACAGGTTGTCTCAGCTGATGGAAAAAATGTAAAAAACAAAAATGTATAAGATAATGGAGGTGAGGACAAGCAGACAAAGAACACTCTTCCTTCTTCTTGGTCCTTACGAAATATTCCAACAGAAGGTGTGGCCCATATTAAAGGTGTGCCTTCCAATCTCAAGTACTGGATTAAAGGTGTGTGTCAGACAGCCTCAAGATTTGGATTAAATTCATGATCCAGATCAAAGGCATGTTGTCTTTCTCCCTCGAGTGTGCCTTCCATATCTGGGTTATAGTTCATTCCCAGCATAGTCAATTTGACAAGCAGGGATAGCCATTACACCATCTCACCAGCCCAGGTAGTTTCTCATTTCATCTTCATATTTCTGTTTTGTTGTTGCTATTTTCTTTGTTTGTTTGGTGAGGCTATAGTGAAGCAGCAAACCTCATGTAGCCCAGGCTAACTTAGAATTCCATATGTAGCTAAGAGTCATGAAAAAAAACTGAAATTTCTCCCTCCACCTCCTGAATTCTGTATTGCCCTCTTTATAGAGTGCTAGGGATGCAACATTCAAGGATTCAGGAAAAACTGGGCAAACACCCTTTTTACAGACCAGCTTCTCTAGATATAGCTTAAAGTTTTCAATTAAAAATGATTATAGATTTATTAAGAAAAAAATAAAGAAAATACTGTAACAGAGAACACTAGGCTGTGAATTCCAGAACATTATCAAATTCACAATTCTCAGTCCCCAGTCTTCTAAAGAGCAGGCTGAAGCTCAGCATGGCTCCTGATTCTAAAGCTTTAGGGATTAATGTAACTATATCCATTTCACAGATTATCCCACAGGTTCCCAGCTAGTTTCCTTAATGAAACTCAAAGAATAGCTTGGGCATGGGACCATTCACTTTCCCAGTGACACCCATCAGAGATATTTAGAGCGTCCACAAAAGTTTGAGCCTCCTCTTTCCCAGATTTCAATGGAACAAGATTCAGGGCAGCAGGAGCTAAAATTGGGCAGAATAACATGGGAGATCTCTTCGAACGGCTACTGATGAATCCTACGGGGGCCTGAGAGGGTACTGTGGCTTTGATAATGACAGACACTGAGTAATGGGAGAAATAACTGCACCACCATTGCCAGAGCAGTGACTGAGGCTCTGCTTGGTTTTTGTAATGAGGGGACAAAAGTAACTTCTTAAAAGTGTTTTGCCTGAAAGAATTCCTTCCACTGGATGTTTCAATAGCTTCTGCTTTCCTGAAAGTCAGGATGAGCTTCCAAATCCTATCTTCTTTTTGGAAACAGGCAAGAAGCAGCCTGCTGAAAGATGAAGCCTTGGCCATCTCTGTTCTGCAGGACCTGCCCATGGATTTCTTTGCAACACTATCCATGCCTCAATTTATGGCAACCAAACTAGCATTCTGGTGATGATGGTGGTAATCCTAGCCTTCCCAAGCCCTCCTTTTGGTTAACTGATGAAGGGTTCCCATCTGGAGACACTGAAGATGGTACTGGGTGGACTGGATTTGGCAATTACACAAAAGATTCAACCTAGGTAATTGAGACCAGGGTAGTATACAGGGGAAGTATATGGAGGAATTGAATGAATACAGAGTTAAGAATGTGGTCCAAGGTAAACTGGAGTCTTCTGATGCAAATAGCTTGGAGAAGTGAGATAAGAGAAAAAGTTAATGGAGTGTGGAGTACAGCACAGAACAGATTCACTCAACATAGAAGTACTCTGCATGCCTCTTCATCCAGATACAAGAAGGGGAAACAGATTGATTCAAGGAATGGAATAAAGGGACATTGAGATGTGGGGTTAATTTAGATTAAAATTTAGTCTCTGTCGTCTGAATCTCCTTCCTGTTTGACTCACAGGAAATGGAAACTACAAGTGATCAATTTGCCGTTTGCCCACCATAATTTCCAATGTGTGGGTTGGTAAGGAGAATGATGTCTTCTATTCAGATGTCATGAGGAAGACCCAACCAGTGGTGTATCATCCCAGATGAACAGGGTAAGTGGCTGTGACATTATAGACAATCATTCCTCTCTAATTCCACCAATTATGTACAAAAGTAAAATATTTCTTTTAGTAGTCCTAGCAGAGAAAATATGCAATATATGTGATATGTCAATATCTGGAGCTTTGGGTCATCCTTATCTACAATCCCCTAGATGTACCAGGCATAAATGATACAGGTTCTATACAGACAGTGGATATGAATACATGCAGAAAAATGGTCACCATTGCATTGATAGCCCTGGCCTGGGACATGACAGAAACTTTCAGGAATCACTTCTAAATGAAAAATACATACCTTTGGAGTGATTTGGATACCAAGGGGTAGAACACTGGTGGGATATAAAAATCATCTCCTGGTACTCAAAACTCAATATGCTCTAGTACCACTATTTGAAAATACTTTCTGAATGAATACTGGGAACTAGTGCTCAAGTAAAAAAAGATAGGGAGCTCCTTCTACCAGCCAGAACACAGAGAAAAGGCATTCTGGGTTATATTAAACATTACTGCATACCTGTGGCTTTCAAGGCACTGTGTAGTTCACATTGGTGTAAAATTAGAATGATTAATCTGGTAATCCTGCTGCTGCTCTAGCATCCTGAGTTGTCACCTCAGTAAACTCAGACTGTCATATACGTGTCCATGCTCTAGACAGTATTTCCACTTGGGACCCATATAAAGGGAAAACTGATCCATAAAGGGTGTGTGTGTGTGTACTTATATCACAGGTTGCCTTATGTCAGTTCTGTCCTCAGATCTGTTAGAACAGGATCAGTGTCTCTGATTCCTGTGGGTTAAAGGCTATTTGAGCATAAGCGGGGGCTTTGTATAAGGGAAATGACTGGCAGTGGTAAAGGACACAGGGAAGCCTCTTGAACAGGACAGGAAGTGGGGCTCACAGTGTCAAAGCTTGGAACCCCAAGGGTGATTATAGGTATCTCATTGTTGGTCCTTCTGTGTTCTCCTGCTGACATCATCTACCCACATATATGTTTTTTTTTTCTTGATCATGAAGATGGAACTTTTGAGCTTAGGGTAGAAGCAGTCACACTTTTGCCTTGGAATGTGCAGGTAATCCTTAAACATCAACCACTCTGTCCTAAGTTTTGTGATCACAGGGTTGGGACACCATGACTGGCTTCAGTGGCTTCTTTTTCAACTTTACTGAGTGTCATGGCATGAGCATGTAGACATTCAAAGGGTAAAATTTTAAAAGTGACTAAAAGAAACATTTATAAAAAGCAGGCATGGTGACAGGTAATGGTGGTTGATAACACTGTATTCACAGTCAGGAGCCAGAAAGTGACAAATGTTGCTCTTTATTATATAATCCAGTACCAAGACCATGGAATGGAAAGTGATATAACTTCTGGAAGGGAGAAGAGTCTTCTTATCTCAATTAACTTAATATACAAGCTAATTTCTCATAAGCACACCCAGAGAATAACATGATCTAGATAAGCCCTCAAAATTGTGCCTGGAGGCTGATTCTAGAACTTATCAAGTTGAAAATCAATGTTAACCATCACCAAAAATTAATAAAAGTTGCTGTGTAGACAAACAAAACCTTCCTTTTTTTTAGTGATATCTCAAATACCAACAAGCCATGTTTGAGGCCATAGTAAATAAAACCTTTTGAGTATGGATATTCTTCTTTTCCAGATGTAAATAGCAGTTTTCTGAGGTTTTTCCAGGGCAGAATTGTGAACCTCATGTGGAGTAAGGAACAGGGCAGAACTCTTCTGACCCATGCTTTTACATCATTAAATCAAAATCCTATACAAACTTCATCAGGAACTGACCTATGATCTTATTATCAAAGAGAAGGAGAGAGAGAGAGAGAAAGAGAGACATAGGGAGACAGAGAAAAAAGAAAAACAAAGTGAGACACACACAGAGAAAGACAGAGAGACAGAGAAACCTTAAGAACCCAATGAAATGGAATGCAAAAAGTCACCCCAACTATAACATGACTTTGTACCAATTTAAGTGTGGCTCTCCCTCAGAGCACCACACTTTTGCAAAATCATTTTTTCTACTAATATGTGTGTTAAATTAATGATGAACATCTCTTTTTGTCCAGGTGTGGTCAAGTGAAGCAGATGCAGGTAGATTTCTTCAAGTTCCAGGCTTAGCCCATCTACTACATAGTAAGTTCCAGGCCAGACAGGGTTAGAAAGTAAAACTGCGTCTCAAAACAGACTCACTCCAAAAATCTCTACTTAATAAACTTTAGGGCTGTGAAAATGTTTTAACAGATAAAGTACTCACATTACAACTATCCTTTACTTCTGCATTATAAAGACAGTTGCAACAGTTCATGCCTATACTCCAGTGCATTTAATAAAAGAAAAGGCAGAGAGAAGAAATCCTGCAAACTTATTTCTATGTGATAGCAAACTATAGATCCTGTCTCAAACATGATGAGGACCAATACCCAAAATTGTTCTCTGACTTTTACACCCAAAACATGACACATGTACACACCTTTTCATATATAGATGAGAACATACAAACAGTCATAAGTAAATAAATAATAAAATTACAATTAGGTAATGTAGCACACACCTTTTATTCCAATACTTGTGTGGCAGAGGCAGGGAAAATTATGGTAGTTTGTGCCAAACCTCATCTACATTCTGAGTTTAAGGACAGACAGATACACAGAGACCTTGCCTAAAACAAAATTACGACTTGTATGTGTATTGTTCCATCCTTAAATCCTTTTCCAAAATGCACTGAAGTGTCACAGCTTAACCTCAGAAAAAGTCCCAAGGTTCTGAACAATATCTCTTAAAGTTATTTCAGGTGTCAGCCTCTGGTGTCTGTCAAATCATTCTCAAAAATTAATACAACCAACGATGGTAGTAGAGGCAGGCAGATGTCCTTGAATTCATGACAGTTTGGTCTACATAGTGAATTTGTTATAAAGTCATTTCTCAATAACACACACATATACACAAACACACTCACAAATGTAGTTGAATATAATTTTGCTTTGTTGTTTGAGACAAGATGTCATTAGAAAGCTCCAGCTAGCTTAAAATTCACACTGTAGAGTTTAATGAATAATATATATGGAATATTTTAAAATAAATTTAATTAAACTTTTTATTCTATACCATTGGCTCATTATTCAAAGAATGACAGTTTTCTATATAAGAAGGAGCTTCCAAACAGTTGTTTGCATATTTACTTAAATTTCAAGAGAACTGGAAATGGGAGAAATTTTAAACTGTTTACATGCCTAGATTGTTTCCCTCCATCCAATTATTCTATGAAATCAATATCAATCTTTTTTTGTACCTTTCCTAATTTAGAAAACATTTTACTAGTTCACTTGTAAATCAAGGTATTTGCACATTTCATTTTAATCCTAAGACTCCAACTGTGGAAGCTGAAAAAAATACCTATTAATGAAAATATTCCAGCTACCAATGACCCAAATAATTTTTAAGAATGTTTTTCTAAAACAGAAAATTTCCAAGTATTGCACTGACATTTTTTGAAAACACTGGGATCAAAAAAATAAAAAGAGGTTTTTGATATACAATTATACTATTACTTATTGTGCTGTCATCGTATTTAGTTAATAACAGTTATTCTATGTTACATGAAATAAAGAATGAATATAGTAGATTACTAGGATTTCTACTAATAACACATGAGGAGTAACTACATAAGCCTATGAATGTTATAATTCTATCAAAAAATAAAATTAGCAGTGTTTCTTATAATATTTCCTCTCTATAGGGTAATGAATCATGTACTGACTTAGTTAGGGTTTCTATATCTGTGAGACACCATGGCCATGTCAACTCTTATAAAGGAAAAATATTTAATTGGGGTGGATAAAATTTTCAGAGGTTTATTCCATTATCAACATAGTGCAAACATTGTGGCATGCAGGCAGACATGGTGCAGAAAAAGTATCTGGGAATTGTACACCTTACCCACAGGAAACAGGAAGTGGTTTAGGACTCAGGACACGGCTTGAGTATATATGAGACTTCAAAGTCAACCCCTACAGTGATACACTTCATCCAACAAAGACATACCTACTGCAAAAGAGCTACACTTCCTAATAGTTCCATTCCCCATAAGCTTGTGGAGGCCAATTCATTCCCTATGCCCCCTTCTCCTACCCATTCCTGTCCCAGGTGTAGGCCAGCAGGGAAGACTTCTGCAGGTAGGCACCCCCACCAATATCCCCCATTGGACTATACCCAGAAATCTACAAGATCCACTCCCTGCCCCAAACCCGCCTGTCCTCCTGTGACTTCATTGTCTCCCTGAGACACAGAATCCTCCTGTTCTGATTGGACCAAGAGGTGATTGTCTCTCTCAGCCCAAGTGTCCTGTCTCTAGGACCCAGGCCTTGGGGGCACAATCCATGCCCCACTTGCCCCACCCATTGCTGCTACACATTCAGGAAAACAGGGAAGACTCCTTTGGGCAGGTATCCCCACCAACACCCACAATGGGACTAGACCATGCCATCTACAAGACCCACTTCCTGCCCCAAACCCACCCAGCACCCTATGACCTCACCATGTACCTGAGACACAGATTCTACCAGCTCTTATTGGACCAAGAGTTGAGTCTGTCCTTTCCGAGCCTTATAGTCCTATCTCTAGGACCCAGGCCCTGGGGGCACAACCTGTACCCCTCTTCCCCCACCCATCACTGCCCCATTATCAAGAGCTCTGATAGGACCAAGAACAGGTCCCTGCAACACAGAATCCTCCAACCTCGATTGGACCAAAATTGGCCCCCTGAGACACACACACACACACAGCCAGCAAGAGTGGACCAAGAGCAGGTCCCTCAGACACAGACACCTCTTGCACATATTGGATGAAGAGATGAGTCAATTCCAGTGCAAAAATATGTATAACATCATAAAGAGCAATATGGAACCACCAGAACCTAGTGGTTCTACAACAGCAAGACCTGAACATCACAATGTACAAGAAGCAGAAGAGAGCGACCTTCAGAGTAACTTTATGAAGATGATAGAGGCCTTTAAAGAGGAAATGAAAAATCCCCTTAAAGAAATTGAGGAAAAGACAAACAAAAAATTGAAAGAAAACAATAAATCCCTTCAAGAAAGTCAAGAAAAAGCTATTAAATAAGTGAAGGAAACAGTTCAAGACCTGAGATTTGAAATAGAAACAATGAAAAAGACACAAACTGAGGGAATGCTGGAAATAGAATATCTGAGTAAATGAACAGGAACTACATATACAAGCATAAACAACAGAATACTAGAGATGGAAGAGAGAATCTCTGGAATGAAAAATATAATAGAGAAACTAGATTTGTGAGTCAAAGAAAACACAAAATTAAAAAAAAATCATAACACAAAATGTCCAGGAAATCTGGAAAGCCATGAAAAGGCCCAACCTAAGAATAATAGGGATAGAAGGAGAAGAACACCATCTCAAAGGCATAGAAAATATATTAAAAAACATCATAGAAGAAAACTTTCCAACTTAAAAAAGGAAATATCTATGAAGATATAAGAAGCTTATGAAACCAAATAGACTACACCCCCCTCAAAAGTTCCCTCAATACATAATAATCAAGCCAATAAACATATAGAATAAAGAATGTTAAGAGCAGCAAAAGAAAATTCAAATGACTTATAAAGGCAGAATAACATGCCTCAGAATAACGCTCAACTTCTCATTGGAGACTCTGAAATCCAGAAGGTCCTCAAGAGATGCAATATGTCGCAACCACCTCGACCAGCAAGGAAGACACGACACCAAACTCTTCTTCCTGCAGTTTATTCAGGACCCTTGAACAATCTTCTGACTTCTGACCCCCCGGGGAAAGCCTCTCCCGGCCTTAAATAGGCTCTGGGCAGCCAACCCCAGGTCGCCATGTGGGCATTGCCCAATAGGCTCAAGCATGCACAAGCAAGCCACAAATTTCGCTATAGCCTTATATGGAGTTGTTTACCACAGGGAGCGCTCACCATCGGGAAGGTGGAAGGTGGAAACCAGCACCCTCTTTAAGGCATGGCTGTACGCAGCTCCCCACATATCCCCCCTTTTGTTTTGTTTAAAATAGCAGGCGAGAGCAGGGGTCTGATCTCTGTTGAGGAATAGAGGACTATGTACTGGCATCCACACAGGTGTCATCCACCCAGAGAATGCTTGACCTGTCTGATATCCTTTTTCACAGAGGTGGGAACTTGTGGCATTAACCCACATGCAATCAGACGTACTCTCCTCAAGACCAACGATGCTGCTGTGGTCCTGAGTGCAGTGCGCTAGCCTTGCATCCTGCATATAGCCAAACAGGTCTGGGGAAACTGTCCGGCCTCTATGACCGTAAAGGCTTGAATGATCATGGCTGCACTGCACTGCTGAGAGAGCCTAATACGACAGGTGCACCACAGGCAAATCAGGGAGACAAGCACCAGTAGGCCTGTTAAGGCACCTAAACCCGCCCACTCTTTCAGATGATTCATAGCCGTAGAGATCCCGAACGACAGTCCTTCTGCAGGTCCAGGATCCATTTGAGTTGAATTGACCACAACTATGGCCACTCTCAGTTGATCCATCAGGCCATTGAATTCTCCTCTCCAATTTCCTAGAAGGTAACTAGACAACTGTTTAGACGAGTTTGCAGCACAAATAAAATTTTCATACTGGATACTAGTTACACATAAGCTAGGATTCATCATGTTCTTCTCAATATTGAGTTCTCCTCACCAAACGTTCGTGTACCCAGATCGGGTCTTGCCGTTCCTGTGGGAAAACACAAACAGAACCTCGTGCCCATGTCAGCACGGGATCCGGACCGTGCCAGACACCTGTCAACACGTCCTTCCATTGCACCATTCCTTTAGTGGGGCCTTGCTGACCCTGATGCCTATCAAGAGTAGGCCTTTGATCTAGATCCAAGGATAGGAATGTTAAGTCCGTTCCTGTGGACCCAAAACCTTTGTTACCCCTCTGCTTTGTATATGCAGCGAACTGATCATGGAGACTAGGTAAGATAATCATCTGTGCAATTCTATCTCCAGGAGAAATGGAGGAAATTCCTTTTGGGGACTCAACCATAATTTTCAATATACCAGTATAATCAGGATCGATCACTCCTGGGTGTACTTTAAGACCTCTTAAGGTGGTAGAGGATCTCCCTATCAGCAGATCCACTGTGCCCAATCTCAAAGGGACTCTAAAGTCAGAGTCCACCAATTGAACTCCCATTTGTGGTGTCAGTACGAGTCTAGTGGTGGCACGGAGGTCCAATCCTGCTGAACCTGTAGTGGTTCTCCACGGTTCCTCGGATGACGAAGGATTGGCCACTGCTCCGGTTGCCATTCTTGGCTGTGACTCTCCACTGCCCCATATATTTGTGGGCCCTGGGGACAGGGGCCCCCGCTGCCCATTATTTTGGATAAATCCCAGATCTTATTGCTGATATTGGCTGCCCATTGATGTCTCTAACTGACCTGCACTCATTTGCCCAATGTTTTCCTTTTTTACACCTTGAGCACAAGCCTGGTTGCATAGGGTGTTGTCCCCTTCCTGTTTCTGTATTCCTATCTCCTTCTGGGCAATTACACTTTAAATGACCCATTTTTCCACACCTGAAGCAGGCTCCGTAGTTAGTATTCCCAGTTCCCTTTTTTGCTAGTTGGATGACAGCTGCTGCCAATCCAGTATTGGATAATGGTCCACTCAACTCTCTACACACCTTCATCCATGCTTCAAGGCCTTTTGATTTGTAAGGACTTATAGCAGTTCTGCATTCTTTTGTACATTGTTCATAAACTAACTGCTTTATGAGGGGCATAGCCACATCAGGGTCTCCAAAAATTCTGCCTGCGGCCTCAACCATACGAGCAACGAAGTCTGAAAAAGGCTCCATGGGACCCTGAAGGATCTTAGTTGCCACTCACTTCCCCCTTATTGGGAAGGGCTTTCCAGGCTTTTATACCAATTTTGTTAATTTGCTCATAAACCTGAACTGGATAGCTGGTCTGTTGATTAGTGAATCGACCTTGCCCAAGCAGCATATCCCTATCCCATGCCGGATTGCCTGCAGCAAGATTGGCAGCTGCCTCCTCATTAGCAAATTCAATTAGAAAAACTCTCCAATCTAAATATTGACCTGGAGACAAGCAAGCACGTGCAAGCCCACTCCAATCAGTAGGAGTCACACAATGTCTGTTCAAGGCCTCCACTTGGGCTACAGTAAATGAAGCATTAATACCATATGTACGTACGGACTCTGCCAGAGACTTAATTACCTTAAAGTCTAACGGCTCATGGTATCTTTGACCTTGGTTATCTTGAAATACCGGTAGGCTGATAGCATTTCAGTTCTGACTGCCCTCCATACTTCCGGATTAAAGGAGGTGACTGCCGCACTACCCCCACAGGGTGGCTACGTGGCAGGTTCATAGTACGGTGTGACACAAGCCTCCCTCTCCTGTTGTTTTCTGTCCTTTTCCTTTTTTCGTTTATAAACTCTAACGTTTTTCACCTGTTCTGTAATTGATCTTACCTCTTCTGATTCACTAGATTCAGCCCTTTCCGACTCTGACAAGTCACTTTCAAACTCTGAAAGACTAGGGTACAACTTCTTACTCTTTTCTCCCTTCTTACTTTCTGTTTTATCCGATAAGGCCTTTTCTGATCTCTCCTCTTTTAAGATTTCTAATGCAGTTTGTCCCTTTTCAACCGCTTCACTACATCTCTGATCCTCAAGACAACCTCTCACTAGCTTCCACACTGGTCTTAAGAGAAGCTCATTAACAGCCAAAAAAATTGGTTGCGACGAACAAGCGCCCATAACTGTTCTCAAGCTAGAAATTAGTAGTTTCACCTTATACTTTTAACCTTCTGCTTTTTGTTGCAGCCTCTTGAATCCCGCTCTCTCTTTATTTACAGAGAACAATCCCCGCTCTAGACGTGGATCCCCACTTTACCTGAGGACTATTCCCTGCTTTGGACGCGGATCCCCACTTTACCTGAGGACTTTTCCCTGCTTTGGACACGGATCCCCACTTTACCTGAGGACTTACCAGTATACCCCCTGACTGCAAGAAGTTCTGGGCTCACTGGTGAGGGGTTCCCCGTACGGGCCACCAATTGTCGTGACCACCTCGACCAGCAAGGAAGACACGACACCGAGCTCTTCTTCCTGCAGTTTATTCAGGACCCTTGAACAATCTTCTGACTTCTGACCCCCCGGAGAAAGCCTCTCCCAGCCTTAAATAGGCTCTGGGCAGCAATACAGACACTAAGGAACCATGGATGCCAGCTCAGACTACTATACCTGGCAAAACTTTCAATCACCATAGATAGAGTGCACACGATATTCCAAGACAAAACCAGATTTAAACTATATCTGTCTACAAATCCAGACCTACAGAAAGCACTAGAAGGAAAACTCCAACCAATCTAAGGAAGTCAGATGCACCCACCAAACATAGACAATAGATAATGCCACAGCAGTAAATCTCAAAGAAGGGAAATACATACACACTACCACCAAAGATAACAGGAATTAACAATCACTGGTTATTAATATCCCTTAATAGTAATGGATTCAATTAGCCTATAAAAAGACACAGGCTAACAGAGTGGATATGAAAACAGGATCCATCCTTCTACTGCATACAAGAAACACACGGCAACTTCAAAGACAGACATTACCTCAGAGTAAAAGGTTAGGAAATGAATTTCCAATCAAATGGACTTAAGAAGCAAGCTAGGCTGGGCATCGGTATCACACTCCTTTAATCCCAGCACTTGGGAGGCAGATCCAGGCAGATTTCTGTGAATTTGAGGTCAGCCTGATCTACAGAGTGAGATCCAGGACAGGTACAAAAACAGCACAGAGAAATCCTGTCTCAACCCCCCCACCAAAAAAAAGAAACAAGCTGATGTAGCTATACTAATATCAAACAAAATAGACTTTACACTAAAATCAATCAAAAGAGATTGGCAAGGACATTAAATATTCACCATAGGAAAAATCCACCAAGATGAAGTCTCAATTCACAAATAAAAGGGCACCCATATATGTAAAAGAAACATTATAAAAGGTTAAATCGCACCAAACCCCACACACTGGTAGTAGAAGACTTCAACACCCCACCAATGAACAAGTCTGCCAGACAGAAACTTAACAGAGAAATAAGGGATCTAACAGATGTTATGACTCATATGAATTTAACAGATAACTACAGAACATTCCACCCTAACACAAAAGAATATACTTTGTTCTCAGTACCCCATGAAAACTTCTCTAAAATCAATCACATACTCAGTCACAAAGCAAATCTCATCAGATACAAAAAAAATTGAAATAACCTCCTGTATTTATCAGCCCACCATGGCTTAAAGTTAAATTTCAACAACAAAAATTACAAAAAGCCTACAAACTCATGGAAACTGAATAATGCCTGCTGAGATGAAGCCACACGTACATGGTCAAGAAGAATGGACAGCTGAATTCAAAAACCATCAACAATTTCCAGAATTTAAAATCCTGAATCAGGACATGACACTAGTGGAATTCAGGTGTTTCTGGTACATGGACTGCTCTCACCCAAGGTGAGGTTGAACTGTTGACCTTGTGTACATCCTACTTCACAAATGTGTCTGTCAGATACACTAAGCCTATAGGCTGAAGATGATGCCCCAACACTGCGGAGAAACCTCAGGTGACTGTCCAGGCAGCTGGCTGTTTCTGTCAACTCACAATTTTTTTGGAAGCTGCTTGCATGCACTTCTTGTTTTTATTTTTGTTAGGTAATATTATTTCCTTCTTGGGTCTCTGAGGGAGTTGAAGATTAGTTAGTTATAGTTGAAGATTAGTTAGTTATATTTAAAGATTAATTAATTATAATTGAAGATTAGTTAGAATAGAAAGGAATTAGGTACATTTTGGACTTACCAAATTAGGATAAGTAATGGAATTATTTTCTCTGAATTTGTCAAATACAAATGGACTAAACATTGTTTAGGTATTCATCACTTGTATATATTGTATATAGTTATTGTACTTTTGTATATAGTTTTTCTTATTAGTTATAACTTTCCTTTTTTTTCTTTTTATTAAATTAGAAAGGGGGAAATATAGTGGTATTCTATTTGTACTGAAATGTGATTTTATTTGTATGTTAATAAATAAAGTTGCCTAGAGGTCAGAGTTATTAGCAAACCATAGGGAAAGCCAGGGCGGCGGTGGTGGTGCATGCCTTTAATCCCAGTACTCGACAAGCAGAACTAGGTAGCTCTCTGTGTGTTCAAGGATACAGTCAGCATTGGAGACACACGCCCTTAATCTCAATACCAATGATAGAAGACCTGGAGGTCTGCACAGACAGGCCATGAGGAGGCAGTCACGTAGTTGGGTTTACGACCAATGAGAAGGCAGAACAGAACTCTATTTAGAGATGAACGCACAGGAAGTAGCTCCTTTTTCGGAGAGGTTTCTTGGCAGAAGAAGCTAGCCAGCAGCACGTGGGTAAGCTCCTAGCTCTGACCTCTTGGGCTTTTATCTTTACCTTGGCTCTGTGTTTCTTATTTAATAAGACGGTTGGTTACATCTACAAATGCCCAATTGAATCACCAATGAATCAAGGAAAAAATAAAGGAAGAAATTAAAGACTTCTTAAAATCCATTGAAAATGAATATACAACATACCCAAACTTAGGGAACACTATGAAAGCAGTGATAAGAGGAAAATTCATAGCTCTAAATGCCCACATAAAAAAGTTGGAGAAATTTCACACTAGCAATCTAACAGCACAACTAAAAGCTGTAGAACTAAAAGAAAACTCACTCAGGAGGAATACATACCAGGAAAAAAATCAAATAGAGGTCTGAAATCAATAAAATAGAAAAAAAAAGAGAACAATGCAAAGAATCAGGTAAACAAAGAGTTGGTTCTTTGAGAAAATCAACAAGATAGACAAGCCCTCATGCAAATTAACCAAAAGGCAAAGAGAAAACAACCAAATTAACAAAATCAGAAATGAAAAGGGAGACATAACAACAGATAATGAGGAAATCCAGAGAATCATCAGGTCATACTTCAAACACCTGTACTACACAAAACTGGAAAGTTGAAAAGAAATGAACAATTTTCTGGATAGGTACCACAGAACAAAATTAAATCAAGACCAAATAAACAATTGAAATAGACATATAACCCCTAAGGAAATTTCAAGAGTCATAAAAATCCTGGGTGCTGGAGTAAGACCAAGCAGAGTTCTCCAGAGAACACTGCTGGACTGCACTACACCATTCCCAGACCCTGTAACCTATCTGTTTACTTGTAAGTTATCCCACAAAATAGATAGGTATAAGATATTATGGTAGATTATTGCATATATTAGTTAACAAATTTAGTAAAATAGCAGCCTTAGATAATTTTTACTCTTGTGGATTCTTGTATATTGATACAAATATAAATGATTTTTATATTCCTATTTAAGATAATTTATATACTGATACAAATACAAAACTATATTTGTTGTAATGTACATATATTTCTACTCTTATTTGAAATATTTTTATATTGATATAAATATAAATTTATGTCTGTCATACTGTATGTATGTTCTACCTCTGTTTAGGATATTTTGTAGATTGATATATATTTTGGATTATGGTCATATTGCATATTATTGCACTATACATTCCTACCTCTCTTAAAGATATTTTATATATTGTCACAATTTTGAAGTCATTGTCTTTTTACTATACATTTGCTTACAGACTGTTTACCTTTTTTACATGAAGCTTAGTACTTTGGTTATTTAGGTAGATAAGACTTTATATTTATAGTCACCTATGCACATCATCTCTATAGTTATGTTAGTTAGATTATCCAGATTTACAGATACACAGTTCAGATGGACAGGTAATCTTCAAACACATCATGGACCTAGAGAATATGGCATTTAATAACTTAGAATTCTGTTGATGTGATACACAATTGCTCCTGGCAGCGCCAATTTGATCCCGAGAGAATGTTGGGCTTCTAAGACATTTGCATTTGGAAGTTTGTCTTTTCTTGGCACAAAATAGCCTACTGGGCAAAGAACTGCCCTTGACTTGACTGCTGACAGTAAAAATACTCTCCTTCCTGGACAAGGGGGACACAAGGAAAAGCAACTACTAAACTCTGCCAAGACAGGGTGAGATAATCTTTCAGAATTCCTGCTTCTGAAAATGGTCTGTCAGTTACTCTTGGCCTGTAGCCAATTATAATCTACCAATGATGCTAAGAAACATCAGGTGACTGGCCAGGCTGCCAGGTGTCTCTGTCTAATCTTGCAAGACTCCTGAATGTTGCTTGTGTCCTTTTTCCATTTCTCAGGTATTATCATATCCCTTCTCAGGTCTCTGATGAAATTAAAGACTTAACAGTTACAGTTACAATCTTCTATCTTAGCTAGAACATATTAAGTATTACTGGACACTGGAGGTAGACTAAGCAGAGTTCTCCAGAGAACACTGTTGGACTGCACTACACCTTTCTCAGACCCTGTTACCTATCCATTTACTTGTAAGTTACCCCACAAAATAAACCTCCCCTTTAACTACATAGAGTTGCCTTAATACTTCCACCAATAAACTTATACCAATAACAAATGCTTTTCATTTAATCAGATGTAACTTGCCAAAAGGGAACCTCCCCAAAGTTGTGCTTAGGGAAGGGTTGTTGTTTTTGTCTTTTAGAATGAAGGCTAAGGAATCTGAAGAGCACTGGACAAATGAGACATCTGAAGAAAAAGGACAAATCATCCAGAAAATATGTCCCAAGAAAAAGAGTAAATTGGCCTATAGGTATATCATCTATAAAATTTCATAAGCCTTCCTAAATGTTTGTTTCTGCTCTTCTCTACAGACACTTAACACAAATGGTCTTTATGTAGTCCTAGTTCAATTAAAAATTAAAGCTGGCTTTGGAATTGGAGAAAGGCTCTCTCCTTCTCTAAACATAAGCATGCTTGTTAAAAGGAAATGCAAAATCTCTGTATCAAGCCAGAAGAAAGAGCCATATTCTAATATGGGACAGAAGAAAACAAAAAAAAA
>CABHPQ010132057.1:0-14760 GCA_902168405.1 Peromyscus aztecus | reverse complement strand
AGAGCCAGACATGGTAATGAGTTATTTGTAATCCTAAAAATGGACAGAACAGATTAAAAAGGATGGAGGGTGCTCATTGGACAGCCAGGCTAGCCTAATTGGTGAGCTCCAGGCCAATGAGAGACCTGTCTGAAAGGAGGTGGACAGTGTTCCAGAGGATGACATCTGCAGTGGTCATGTGGCCTCTAAAAGTGCACACACGTGTGTGTGCAAAGATGCACACTCATGAAGTGTATGCATACAAAAAGATAAATAAATACACATTCCCAGTCTGTCCCGGTGGTGCCGGGTGGGATCCTGCTACAGTCTTTCTCCCCCAAAGGTCTTGGGGTTTCATCTTCCAAAGCAGCCAATGAACTCCAGAAACCTTCGGCAGTTCATGAAGCTGGTGCCATTAAGAACATACGGTTCATACGTGGGCTGCTGAGGCAAAGGGAAGCAGGCACTTCACCCAGAAAAGCATTTCTCACAGTGGGTTTCCTGAGAAGTTATTGTTTGGGGGTTATGTTTAGAAGCACTAACAAAAGTTTTGAAAAACTGAAAAAACAGATACATATTTCTAGTGTTGCCAGTAAAAACTAACAATTTATGCCTGGCAGTCAAATATCAATTATACTGAAATAGAAACGCTACCGAATAAAATATGTATAGGATATTGTAACTAAGGGAAAAGGAGAAAGGAACCAGAACCAAAGGATCTATATCCACACACCTGTGTGTGCACAAAGACACACGAGGAGAGCTGAAAGTTTTCTGTAAAATGTCATGTTTCCCACGATAGCCCAGCACTCTAAAGACTGAGGCAGGAAGATGATGTCAAGTTGAGGCCAGCCCAGGCTACGCTGCAGAGAGTTTGAGGCTAAGCTACCTCAAGAAACCAGTAAATTACAAGCATTTAAAATGTTTTAATTGTAAGTTCAAAGGAACAGCATTCTTTATCCTTCCTAGCACAATCACTCAAAGGCCTGCTCCTCCGTAACCGCTGCAGGAAGACACGAGGCCAGGCCGTACCTGAAGGACGTAGTCCAGGGCTATGTGCCGGAAGCACTTCCTCGTGGCCGTGAGGATGTTCGTGGCCTCTTCCACTTCATGCTGCTTGTTCCTTTGAACTTGGGCGTTCTTCACTAGTGCGTTTTCCTTTTCTTCGCTGACTTTTTCAAATTGTTTCTTGGCATCTTTGAATTTTCTAAGATCTCTAAAAAAACAAAACTTTCTTCAAAATTCTGGCAAAATAACCTTAGACTGTAACACTACTGTTCCTTCGCTTATGTTTCCACAGACATTGGCGTCATGAGCTCGTCCAGCGGAAGCGCGCAGCCTTCCCCAGTTCCTGGTTGTCACTGACCTGAGATGCCTGGACAAAGGAAGTTCAGATCTGGGGCTTCCATGACTCAGGGATATTTATACAGACTTCCAGTCTGCACCTTAATCCAACACTCACAGCTGAGAGCTCCACAAGTTTCAGGTTTGGACCATTGTGGATTTCTAATTTTTGGCTTACAGGTACTCATCATTCTGTGTATATAGATTCTCATAAAGTAAGCTAGTATTTCATTATTTTAATCTATATGATTCCAAATGGAAATAATGATAAAAATTAATGCAACAGAACAGAAAGATAATTTTTCTAAAGATAAATTCAAAGCATGCACATGGTTTAACCATGATACTGTTTTCTAAACAACAGCGTAAGACTTAACTATGGAGAATGTGTGTAGGGATGCAGATGTGAATGGTCTTTCCCAAAGATTCAAATTCATTTACCTTCCAGATAAATCCTAAGAATCTGAGAAGTATTTTTAGACATACTTTTGCTTTTAAGAAACAACATTCATAAGCCCGCCTCGGGGCAACACACCCACAATCACAACTCTCGGAAGCCTACAGAAGGAGGGCTGTTGGCTCCAGGCCAGCCTGGGCTACTGAGCAAGATTCTGCCCCAAAATACCAAAAAAATGGAAGCAGAAGAAACAATTAACACATTTAGTAAAACATATAAAGGATAAAAATAAACTCTTTAAACACACATGCAGACAAATTTATAAAGAGCCAGCCGGGTTCAATTCCCAGTAAAGGCTCTCGACAGGCCATGTAACGGTCTGAAAAGGTGCAGTGGCCTCAGGTGGATACACAATACCTCTCTGCTCCACTACAACTACAGTGTGACAAAGTAAGCGGAAGACAAATGACTTTTAACTATAATAAAATACATCGTCTAAGAAAGACTATATAATTGATTGAAAACACCCCACAGGTTTTTATGTATCTAAGCAGACTTTCGGAATTTTAAAGCATTCTGAAATAATTTGAAAAACAGAACTGTGAGGGGCTGGAGAGATGGCTTAGCAGTTAAGAGCACTGGCTGCTCTTCCAGAGGAACCCGGTTCAATTCCCAGCACCCACATGGCAGCTCATAGCTGCCCTACAACTCCAGTTCCAGGGGATCTGACACCCTCACACAGACATACATGCAAAACACCAATACACATTAAATAAAAAGAAAAAAAAAACCCGAGCTGTGAGCCATCTTTGCAGGATAATTCTAACCTAGGCTGGGGCTGGAGCTCAGCAGCAGAGACTTGCCTAATATAAGGTAGGGGCTCCACCCGCAGCACTGTCTGAAAACCCAAGTCCAAAACTACTCAAAACAGCAGTAGATAATATTCAACACTATTCATATCTTATAATGTCCCTTACTTATCTTTAAATACTGGACCAAAATTAACTGACATTTATAAACTCTGCTGGAAATCATAGGCGAAAACTAATTACGAATGTGAAAAACACATTTTCCTTCACTTGGAAAGTTTGGACTTTTTTACTTCTACTTCAACTTTATTTCCTATGTAAACATGATGACTGTCTTCTAATATGTAACAATGTATCACTTCTGTGGATCCTTCTCATCTATCATCTTCTCTTCAAAGAAAATACCACACTGAGACGAGACAAGCTACCTTCGAATACAGTAAGTCTGTCAACCACCCTTGGAGCTTTGAAATTACATTTTTATCTATGTTTAGAAAACTTTCTGGACTCTAACCAGAAGAGCTATTTAAATATACATGGAAAGTGAATCTGATTCCCTTACAAACTCAAAAGAAATGAAGCACGTCTCCCAAAGCAAACAAGCCAGTCTTTTCAGAAATTTGAGACCTATAATTTCCTTCTCTTTTAGCATCATTAGCCATGCCCCACACCACCACCCTCACCCACCCCGAACAACCATTGGCTGCCTATTCTCTGCCCTCTGAACCACAGCTGACTTACTCTTTAACGAAGTTCTGAAGCTGTGCCTTAATTGATCTCTGCGTTTGGTCGAACAGGATCTAGAAGATAAAATATAGCAATCAATGTTAGAAAGGAACCGGAAACATAAACACCACAGCTCCTCACCACTTCCAGTAACACCTTATTTCTTAGCGAAGACTATGAAAGAAAGTGATGGAAGAAATTGAAGCCAATTTTAAGCCAAATTCTACCAGTCTCAAAAAAAAAAAAAAAAAAAAAAAACTTGCTTCTCTTCACTACAGAAAAGAAATTTAGTGGGGAAAAAACAAAACAAAACAATTTCCTTAATTCTACTTCAAAAGTGGAAGACAACCCGGCAGTAAGACAATTTATCTTTCTCCACCCCAGCCGAAACCGGGCTGAGCTCTGGTGACACCCCAGCCGGAGCTCGTCACTGGGGAAGACTTGGGAACACAGACAATGGATGTACTGAATTCCATCGAGCATTACACAGTCTTGTGGGTCGGGGGACAGCTGTGACCAGAAGAACAAAATCTCGGTCTCAGAGCAGTTATTCTGTCCAGGAGTTATGATGCCCCGTACCTAACACTGGTAGGTCTCACTATAGAAATTCCAAGTACTTGGGGCTAGAGAGATGGCTCAGCAGTTAAGAGCACTGGCTGTTCTTCCAGAGGATCCAGGTTCAATTCTCAGCACCCCCATGGCAGCTCACAACTGTCTGTAACTCCAGTTCCAGGGGATCTGACACCCTCACACCAATGCACATAAAATAAAGTTAGAAAAAGAAAAGAAAGCCAATAATGGAAAAAAAGAAAAAGAAAAAGAAATTCCAAGTACTTTCATAATTTTCAGAATTACTTCAGTCTCAGAGTTTGAAACAGAGTGAGATGAACAGGGGGAAAAATAATACACAAACAGCAACAAAAAAAATCTTGTGAATCATTCTAATCTAAAATTCTACTACACCTGCCCAATTTGCTTCCAGAAAAAATGGTTTTTTTCACCCATATCCTATTAAGCCCAATGTAAACAAAAAAAAAACCCAAAAAACAAAAAAAAAAAAACCAACAGAAATCAAAATGGAGTTAAATAGAAAATTGACAAAGAAAAATCAATAAAACCTAAGTGTACAGCAAAGGCCATGTCAAGAAAACAGAAAGGGAACCGGGCCCCACTGGGGGGTTTCCACAAGACTGCTCAAGAAAGCATCCCTAAAGAGAAAGCGTGTGTAACTGCAGGTGGGATGTCGGAGTGACCGGATTCAGTCAATTAAAAAATCCAAGTAGGAGCTGCTGCCCTGTAAACCCAGGCTCTCCTGGGAATCAGACAGCAGCCGATCAGGACTGCCCTCCTTCATAGGGAAGGGACCGTATGATGGACACTGCAAGGTGGCCGCTCTAGAGATGCTTTCAACAGCCCACTGTCTCTTAGATAGAGGCAGTTTTTGTTTTAATGCCTAGCCCACTATGCTCTTGTGGTAGGCTCACTAAATCTCTTTTTCTACTCTGCTCTGAAGGGTGAATACTTATACGAACACATCTCACAGCCAAAGCAATGAGAAGGGAAATAAAAAGGCACAAGTTTTGGATTTTAGGAGGCAGGGTATGACCTCAGCACAGGTAGACATTAAGAAGATAATGTGTGTGGTTGGGAACCAATTATAAACCTAGAACGCAATAGAAAAAGGGGCACTTCTTTTTTTTTTTTTTTTTCTGAAACACAAAATCTACCAAAGCTCACTAAAGAGGAATCAATAATTAGCACACTTAGGAAAAAAAAAAAAACTGTGATTTTAAAACCTCCATATCCTGTAAGGTCAAGCTGGGCCTGGATGGTGCGGAGCAATCCCTCTCCTTCCTATCTGTCCAAGAGAAAGACGTAGGCTCACATCAACAGCTACAGGTAAATTTCTAACAGCAGCTGCACTCACAACTGCCGAAAACGGAAACACCTTAAATGCCCTTCACCATGAAATGGAAAGACATTAAGACAGTCATCCAGAGAACAACTAGAAATGCATACAAACAGATGAATCTCGGGGCACTTGGCTAGGTAAGTAAGTCCTATCACAACCCCTCACAAGCTACAATTTATACGGCATTTAGGAAAATGCAAAGCTGTAGAAACAGAAAGCAGCAATTCCCAGTAGAGAAGGGAAAACGTTAACAGGAAGTGAGGAAGGGCAACATAAGGGTGTGCTGGGGTGTATGTGTGACAGACTGTAGTGTCGAGACACAAACATACACACTGTCAAACCCTCTAAAGCCAGATGCCACAAGACATCAGTTTTCATACACGTAAATTTAAAAATGGCAAAGCACATGAGATTTCTTTAAAGTACAAAAGACGTCATTTCAGCAAAAAAGAAATTAAGGAAAAGCAACTTGAAACCGCCACATTTATACCTGATCTTAGGCAGACGGCCAGGAAGCGACACCCAGCAATCCTACAGAATACACACACTGACAGAGGCGCGGACACCATTGAGGCTCTCACGCTGCTGGGGCGACAGGAGCAACCAACTCTGGAAAACTGCCTCCAAAGCTTGAAGGCTTTGCTTGCTTTTACGACACTAAACTTTTAAAGAATGTAATATGTAAAAGAAATTTTAATATTTAAAATGAACATTCATAAATGAAATTACTTTTCTGTGTTTTTTCTCTTAGCACCCAATTCCTTCGCATGTAGTAAAAATTGACACAATGCCATCCTAGAAACATCACTGTCAGCTTTCAAACCTGGGACAAATGGCCGAGGTGCCTATTTCACATATCAAAGCAGACCTGGCCTCCAGGTTCTCTCTGCATCCCTCAGTCTCTACCTGTGACAGGACCCTCCTGGCTGGCATACCCCGGCCCCTACCCTAAACTTCTCCAGCCCAGCCCTGGCTGCCCTTCCCTACATAATCCACCATTTGGTCAGCTGGTCCTTTTTATCTACTCTTCTTGTGCCCCCGGCTGCTGCACCTGGCTCCCCTCTCTCCCTCCCTTCCCCTTCCCCTCTCCTCACCTGGCTCAGAGTCACAACCACTCTGGACTCTGATGTCCCCGCCTCTGGCTATGCTCTCTGACTATCTATGCTGATCCTTCTCCTCCACCATACCTGGGAGCAGCCATGTTCCTTTTCCTTTTCTCCATTCAGCTATCCCTAGACATTTATATACATACAATATATGTTTATCTACAGACATGGATATATACATATGTATGTGTTTAGGTAGGTAGATAGGTATGTAACAAGCAACTGTATATGTAACAGCCAAAACTAAAAAGTGATACAATGGCCCATTGTGCTACACTTGAAATAAGATCACAATTTTTTTTTAAGATTTTTTTTTTCTTTTGAGACAGGATCACCATGTAGCTCTGGCTGTCCTGGAACTCATTATATATTCCAGGTTGGCCTCCAACATTGGCTCCCAAGAGCTGGGATTAGAGGTGTGTGCCACCACATAGGGCACATTTTTTTTCTTTTCTGAGATAGATCTGATGCCCAGGCTGGCCTCCAACTGGATTGTAACACTACCCCTCTGGGCCACCCAGCTAGCTATGTTTAAAGGGCTCACTAGTTCACCTGGAATATCCACAAAGTCTTTGGCAAGCCTTGCTTCAAAAGCAGACCCTAATTCTTCTCTCCGTTAGTGCAAGCTGTCTGCCTCTTGCTTCTTCCAAACAGTAACGAAGAAGCGCAATAGGACTTCTGGGACTAGGTCATGAAAGCTGCTGCTGTTTCCTTGGCCCTTGCTCTTGGGTCACATTTGGAGAGCAACAGACTCCACGTCATAAGGACACTCCTGCAGCCCTGAAAAGAAGGTCCTTGGTGAAGACTGGAGCCTCTGGTTAAAAAGTGTATGATTAAAACACCTTAGCATTGGACCCACCAGTCCATGTGAGGACTTCAAATGACCAAGGTTGCAGCCACAATACTTTGCCAGCATCTCCTGAAAGACACCGAGCCCGAGCCACCCAAGTGAACCTCTCCCAAACTCCTAACTCAGAAAACTATGAAGGAATAGAGGTTTGTGATCTTAAGCCTCTAAGTTTGAGGTTAATTGCAATACAGCAGTAGATAACATCGTCATGAAATGAGTGGGTATACAAATGGTGATTTACTCACATGACGCAATGTTACTGAGCAAAAAAAAGAAATCAACTATTACACATACAGTATGACTGAGTCTCAAAATAACTAAGAAAGTTACTAGAACAGCAAAAAACAAATTAATCAATTATGATAGACTATAGATCAGTAACTGACCAGGAATGAGGAGGCTGGACGAAGAGAGAAGGAATTGCAGAGAAGCAAAAGGAAACTCGGGGGCACAAAATATGTCAAAGCTTACCAGAATTTATAATTATGCAATATGTATACTATTCCACAGCAAAGCTGTAAAAAGTATTCCAAAGGGGGAAAAACGTATTTCGAAATTATAACATATCATCCATATCCTCCAAAACACTGCATTCCCAAAATAAAAATTTATATGCGTTTGAATAGCAGGAGAAGTATTTTAAGAAACTCATTAATCTCACTTGTTTGCATCTTTCTGAAACAAGACCTCACTGTGTAATTCGGGCGGACTGGAAATTCGTTCTGTTTGTCACCCAGGCTGCCTTCAAGCACAGTCTTCCTGACTCAGCCTCCCCCTCAAAGACATGCACCATCACATGCTGGTATACAGGCATATGCCATCACACCTGGCTGGCCTAAGTATCTGTATTTCATCCTTTGCAGTGAGGACCAGGCTGCTAATGCATGGGCAACCGAATAAAAGCTGTTTCCTATTTGCCGATGTCAAGACATACAGCTACCTAACGACAAACTTTGCCGGTGCTGAGCTGTGTACAGAACTGCCTTGAAAGCCAGGCAGTGGTGGCGCACGCCTTTAATTGCAGCACTCGGGAGGCAGAGGCAGAGGCAGGCGGATCTCTGTGAGTTCAAGGCCAGCCTGGTCTACAAAGCGAGTTCCAGGACAGGCTCCAAAGCTACAGAGAAACCCTGTCTCGAAAAACAAAACAAAACAAAACAAAAACAACAACAGAAACAAAAGAAGTGCCTCAACTAGTCAATTGGAGTCTCATCTCAATTCCTGGTCACTAATCTACACCTTGTTAAGGTAGACATTTCTTTGCAGATACTAAACTTATGGGAGTCACCAAGAGAAAGCTAAGGCTCACTTCCATTTCTAGAAATTTCACACTATTGCTGTGAGCAACTGTGTACAACAAATAACCAACAAAACGTCACGGTATCTCATTAAACTACAGAAAATAATGTAGGACTTGAAAATCAGTGCTCACGCTCAAGCTACTTCGAATTTGTGCCTGGGCCCTGCTAGAACAACATTCTCTCTGCTGTGCTCAAGAAAAGATGACTGCTGAGAAGCACATCACAGACGGCAGACAAGTCACTCCAGAAAAGTCTCCAGGAGAAAAGAAACGGGCTACAAACCCACAGGCAGCGTCAGACCTGCTCCCCATTCTTGCCACTTACACAGGAATCGCTGACTCTGAGACTAAGTGTTCGGAAGTCCTTTTTATTTGTATTATCCAGGGACCACACCACTCCTGTCTGATGACTACAGGACACAAAATCATTATTGTCCTTTCCAGAATCGATAGGAAGTGGCAGGGTAATGGCTTTTGACCCTGCAGGGTCACTGAATCTTTTGTGCAATCCCACTAGGCCTGTAATAAAAAGAGCTAAAATAAATCAAGAAGACTCTGTCCGTAATCCTCAGCGGTTATGTTCCTTGTTCTGTGGTACTGTTGTTGTTGTGAGAAAATAACTGATAAAACCAACTGAAAGAGAGAAGACTTTATTTCCTCTCCATCACAGCAGGAAAGGCATGGTCCTAAGACACAGCGTGACAGCAGGAACACAAGAGTTTGTTACACTGTGTCTCCAGTCAGGGAGCAGAAAAAGACCAACTGTGGTGCTCAGCTCTGTTTCTCCTCTTCCCTTTGTATCACTCCTGGCCCCCAGGCCATGGGATGGGGCCGTCTATATTAAAGGCAGATCTTCAACCCTTGGTTAAACCTCCTTTACAGAAATGCCCAAAGGAGTGCCTCCAATGTGACTCTAATTTGGTCATGCTGATCATGAGGAGTGACCTGACACCTAAACACGTCACTTTTAACCAAAACATTCCACTCCAGCTTCCTAAGGCTCATCATGGCCATCTCAGTGCAAAATGCATTCATCTAACTTCCCAAGTCCCCTCAGACTTAACCAGTTCCAACACTCACTATTCACTTTCTCTCATAAGACTCAATGCATGTCTTAACTTTGAGACATTATAAAATGAATAAACAAGTTAACTACTTCCAATATGTAATGAGAAGAAGTATTCTCACTCTAAAATGGAGAAATAGGGACCTAGCAAGGAAAAATCAGACCAAAATCCAGTTGGGGAAACATAAAATCCTGCAGCTACATGTACAATATTCAGGGTTCTTGGCATCTTTGGGGCGCTAGTGGCCTCAGGCAGCCCTGCTCCCCCAGTTCTCCCAGGGAGACTCCACTTGGTCCCTGCAGCTCTTTCCTGCAGGTGTACCAGGATCCTGGCACCCCCAACATCCTGGGTCTCCACTTTAATTTAGACTTCACCCATGAAAGGACCTCCTTAGATGGAACCCAACCTTGCTTCAGCACTTTTCTGGAACCTTGTAAGACTCCATGACCCCATGTTCTTGGATTTTACATGCCAACAAAATCAGTGCCATGTGGGCAATACTGGCAAGCTCTGCTTCCAGCTCAAGATGTGGTCTGACCCCTTCACTACAGCTGGACCTCTGCTACCTTGGTGGCTGAGCTTAGGGAAACAGACACTTCCCTCGAAGGCTGTTTTCAAGCAGGGAAGCCCTTCGTGGGTACTCTCAGCTGTCTTTCTCCTTTCCACAGGCTGTGTGGAGCCTTTAATGGGGGGGTCTTCACCTACTGTCCCAGTACAACATGTCAGGGCACCCCTTAACTGCGCCAATCTCTGTAACAATCACAGGGCTTTCTCCACATCCTGCTTATCCAGGACTTTAAATCTGCTACACTTCTCATCAAACTACACGTTTTTCACACCTTTCCATTCTGTGTGTGCCCTCTCTCACCGTCAACTTGAACTAGAGGAGTGAATAGGAGCCATGACACAGCCTGAATGCTGCGCTGTCTTGAAATGCCCTCCTCCAATCCCGTCAGGTCACTGCTCTTTAAGTTGGTCTCACTCTCGTTCTCAGGACACGGGCTCAGTACAATCAGGCTGCTTTCCAAACTACAACATGAATGGCTTCTAGCTCAGTCCCCAAGAGTCCTTGATTCCCTTTGAAATCTCATGATGGTCTTTAATGTCCACATTGAGATCAGTATTCTGAATGGTCCAGTAAATTCTGCTTGTGTGGCTTCTCTAGCCTGAAGTTCTAAGTGTTCCCCTATCCCTCCTGCAAACCAGTCCTAAAGCCTACCAATCACATGATCAGGTTTCTCACTGCAACAGTCCCTGCTGTGGGATAATGCTTTTGTACACTGGTTTAATAAAAAGCTGACTGGCCAGTAGCCAGGCAGGAAGTACAGGTAGGAAAAACAGACAAGGAGAATTCCGGGAAGAGAAAGGCTGAGTCAGGAGACACCAGCCTGCCGTCCAGGGAGCAGCATGTAATGGCACACAGGTAAAGCCATGGAACACGTGGCGACATATAGATTAACAGAAATGGGTTTAAGTGAGTTTAAGTGTAAGAGCTAGTCAGTAGTTAGCCTGAGCTAATAGCCAAGCAGTTTTAACTAATATATGCCTCTGTGTGTTTACTTGGGTCTGAGCGACTGCGGACCTGGTGGGACATAGGAAAACCTCCAGCTACCAGTCCCACTTCTAGTTTTCTGTCTTAGTGACTCTTCTCATCACTGTGACTACGGTGACTTGGGGAAGGAAGGGTTTATACTCTGCTCATGGTGGAAAGCAGGACATAGCAATGAGTGGCTCTCCCTGGCGGCAGGGGTGTGAGGCAATGAGTGGCTCTCCCTGGCGGCAGGGGTGTGAGGTGCAACTGTGTCAGAAAGGAGAAAAGATGAACGCTAGTACTCCATCTGCTTTTGTCTCTTTATTCAGTCCTGAACCTCACTCAGCCCGTGGGATAGGAGCCCTACACTCGGGTGTGCCTTCCTTCCTTCCTTGGCTAAATCTAAAATGTCTTTACAGACTGCCCAGCAGAGTATCTCCTAGTTGACTCAAAATCCATTCGATTGACAATGAAGATTCACTATTACAAGTTCCAACAGGTAACAAACATTTGTATTTGTTTCACTTCTTCTACATCTTCTGCCCATGCTAATCTGTGTCTATAGACCTTTCCTCTGTCTTCAGGCAATGGTTCTCTCCTGGGTCATGTATTAAAATCAAATGGTTAACATTTGAGGGCTAGGCATGATGGCACACACCTGAAATTCCAGCATTTGAGGGCCATGAGTTCTAGGCCAGCCTGATCTGGCTGAGAGTGCAACACCAACTCAGACTTCTCAGAAACTGAATCACTGCCCAGCATGTAGGAGCAGGCCTGGGAGCCAGCAGTGAACAGGAGGTAGAGTCAGGAAGCTCACAAGTGGAAGGCAGTCTCGGTATACAGTGAGCACTGAGCTAGCCTGGACTATCTGAGACCCTGTCAAGAAGAAAGGGAAGGGAAGGGAAAAGGAAAAAGGAAAGGGAGGAGGAAGGTAGAGAGAGAGAAGGGGAGAGGATATGACAGGGAACAGTGAAGAGAAAGGACCAAAATCTACATTTACTAAAATCTCCAGGTAGCTTGTTTCTATGGCCACACTGAACTGAAGATTAGAACAACCAGGGGTGCTTTACAGAAAAACAGGAAAGAAAGACAGACAGTCAGACAAACCAGCCACACACTTCTGGATTCCTAGTCCTTACTACCAGAGATTCTGACCTTAATTAGGCTGGTTTGCAGTCTGGCTCATACCTGACTTCACTGAGAAGAATTTACCAAAGGCAGCTAAATTACTAGATGATGCCCACTTATGCAGAAAGCAGCCTCTTTGATGGGTTTCAGAGCCCCAGAATCAGACAAAAATTAAGAGGTTCACAAGTAACAAGTTCACAAGGCACACTTCCTCTATAAAGGGCTCTACATGAGTGTTTTAATCCTGAGATATGCACTGACTATCACAATTATTCAACCTTGCCATAAATGTAAAACTCAAAAAAAATGAATAAAGCTGTGTTCCAATAAAACTTGACCTGAAAAAAATCAATAAAAAATAAAAGCAAGGAACTAGATTTGGCCTGTGAGCCACAGTGGGCTCCAAGAGTGACTTTCTAATTGGCTGCTGGCGTCTCTGATGACACAGATCTAGAGTTGGGGCCGAGGCTTTGTAGGTCCAACAAGTTTACAGGTGATGCTAGTGATACTGATGTTGCTGGGCCAGGGACCACTATTTAAGAATCAGGATCTCTGGCACATATAAACTCAGAGAGACTGTGGCAGCATGCACAAGGTCTGCACAGGTCCAAGCCAGATGGGGCCCCAGCACTAAGAGGGGAAAGTAGACGTGAATTCTCGTCCTTAACCAAGAAGCTAGCTCCAATTGGTGGTGGTGGTGCACACCTTTAATCCCAGCACTTGAGAGGCAGGCAAAGGCAGGCAGATCCCTGTGAGTTCAAGGCCAGCCTGGTCTACAGAGCAAGCTCTAGAACAGCCAGGGCTTGTTACACAGAGAAACCCTGTCTTGAAAAACCAAAAAAAAAAAAAAGAACTGTGATATAGATGTCATTAATAAATGAAGACCAATTTACTACATACATACAAATGTCATACATTAGATGTCTAAAACTGTGATAGACAGTTTTATATACAGAAGCTACCAAAAATTCCCCCATGCCCATGCCTGCAGAAGCATGTCACTGTACAACCAAGAGTTAGACTTTATTCTCTTATCTTGAACTTGGCCTGACTGTGAATCTTGCTTTGATCAAAAGATTGCAGCAGAAGAGGAAGCAATGTGACTTCTAGACCTTGGTCTTAAGAAATAAGAGGTGGGGTACTGGAGAGATGGCTCAACAGTTAAGAGCACTTGACTGTTCTTCCAGAGGTTCTGAGTTCAATTCCCAGCAACCACATGGTGGCTTACAACCATCTGTGATGAAATCAGATTCCTTCTTCTGGTTGTACATGAAGACAGAGCACTCATATACATAAAATAAATGAATAAATAAATAAATCTTTTTAAAAAAAAAAAAAAGAAAAGAAGAGGTGCTAGACACCCAGACAATGCCAGCCAGTCTTCATACCAGACATGTCTACTCCTCTAGTCATAGACAAGCCAACAGCAGAACCAAGAGCAGAGGCTAGCAGCCACTTCACATCCCGCCCCATAAACAAGCCTGTGTGTATTTCTAGGGAGCCAAGTATGGGGAGTGCTGGTCAAACGCCCTAAGACACTGTCAGCCACACACAAGACATTGATGGTTATGTTTTGTAAAAACCTTAAAAGCTGCAAACCACTTGATACAGTTGGGGTTTCCAGCTGCTGCGCTCTATTTTGATGTTGTTGTGACTTCCTCTGCTAACAGAGTTGAGAGAGGGATTTTTCCTTTGGCAAAGCTGTATTCCTTCATCCCTCCGTGTTTCCATTTTGAATTTCTTTAGTCACAACTCACTACCACTGCCTGTCATTATTTCCCACATTTTCTCTAACACTGACAGTGCATACAGCCGATTCCTCGGCATCGTTACCCCGTGCTGGATAATTCTATTGGAGCAAACTGATCTTCATGTCAGCTGTTACTTCTTGGTATTTTCACCTGGCTTGGAATGACAGCTAACCCAAGCATATCCTCATAAAGTTTCATTCATTGAAAAAGTTACATAAGCAAATGAAACTAAATACACATAAAATCTCCTTAGGAGTAATATAGGTTTATAGTCTCAAAATCTTTTTTGAAAATTCCACTTTCTAATCATACATGCAAATAACACTTGACTGACTAAACTAATACTGTTTTCTTTACTAAATAATTTTTTAAATTTCAATATAATTTATTTAAAACATTTCAACATAGAACTGTATGCACATACAGACAAACACTATTAGCACCTTCTGGACCTTATGGCATGCATTACTGCATTTCATAATTCATTTCATACAACCTGCTAAGCAGGTCTATCTGCACCACATTGAACAACTTTTCATTAATTACACCCAGAAGACAAATACAGTAGTTCAAGATTATCTCCCTCAATCTGAATCTTTTGGTCTCAAAAAGATATTAAATAAATCAATGGTGACAAATACTTCAACTCCAAGTGACTATTTAATACCAAAAAGATGTACAGGTGAAAAGATACATCTATAGATATGTATGCGCTAAGCTTCTGCACCGTAAGACAAGAAACAATGTCCTTCCGTGAGACGGAATACCACACACACCGAGCACACTGGAGACCACACACAACAGCACACTGGAGACCACACACAACAGCACATGGAGACCACACACAACAGCACACTGGAGAC
>CABHPQ010132056.1:0-13736 GCA_902168405.1 Peromyscus aztecus | reverse complement strand
TGACAATCAGCGGAATAGAACAGATAATCCAGAAATAAACTTGCACATGAATGGTCAACTGGTCTACCTTCTAGTACAGTGGTTTCTCTTCTAATTGATCTCTTCTGTAGCTGAACTCTCTGAATTCATTAATTCAGTATTCTACTGTGCTGTGACAGGGTTAGAACACTTTCTCTTTCATAAAACCTGTAGTATACTTTTGCATTGCTGACCTGATCATGGCAAGCATCTTGGTAACTGTTATTTTGAAATCCGTATCAGGTAACCCACATATCTACATTTCACTAGGGTTGATTTATGGATATGTATTTTTCTTTTATTTGCAGCATGTTTCCCTGTGTCTTCATTTTTGCTTGACTCTCTGTATTTTATTCAGTCCTGTCTGACTGACCTCATGTAGAAAGAACTCACCAATCAGTCCAAGCAGTGATGCTAAGTCGTCACAAGATCTGTGTTTATCCACACTGTTATCTGTTCTTAGTAGCTTCCAGTAGATTGGGACATGTCAAACCCTATCAAGGGTGATTCAGGTGAAGCAGAAGCAGATCTCCAGATGTGATGACTGGAAAGATCAAGGTGTTCTATGCATGCTTCAGTTTCTATGTTCAATGGAAAGCTGAGGACGAGTGTTTATACACTTCCTACTCTGTCTGTATTAAGCTAGGAACATCTGTGGCAAACAACTGTACTGGTTCCCACTAGCTCCTCACCAGTCTTGGTGAGGTTTCAGTCATAAGTGAAACACAGTGCATGTCACCTCTGTGTTTTAGAGATCTAGGGTGTCTCAAGCATGTAGAATCTAATTCTCTGAGCTAGGAGGTTAAGGAGCTCACCTCTTGGATGGCAGCTGTATAAATTGTGGTGCCTGACAAAAATCAGCAAGTCTGACTTTACTGTTGCAACAAGCTGAGATGAAGCTTAGGAAACCCTAAGCTCTGGAGCCCCTTCTCAGGTGACAGAGGTCTGTTTTCCTGACTCCCCAAGGGAGTCAGTTACAAGCTGGGCAATCAAGAAGACCCTAGAGTTTTACCTCTGAGGGGAAACTGGGATCTTGGCTATTCAGTCCCTTGTCTACAGTGCTTCCTTGTGGTCTAGCCCAGGGAAGTTTTTAGGACTTCATTTAAAACCGTCTCTCAGTGCTAGTTCTATGGAGATCTGTGTCTGATCTCCTTTACTTCCAGAGATAGGAATTTTAAGATACAGTGCCTCTAGTGGGCACTATGAAAATTAGAGAACCCAATACCAGTATGTGAAAATACTTTTTCTATGAAGAATTTGTAGCCATGTGAGACTCTTCTGCTGAGAATTCTCTGTTAAACTCTGTAGTCCATTTTTTAATTGGATTGTTCAGTATTTTGCTGTCTAGCTTTTTGAGTTCTTTATATATTTTGGAGATCAGATGACCCCACCTTGGACTACTGGCAATGGTTGAGAGGGTGCCTGGACTGGTCTATTCAAGTGACCAGTCTAGTGAACACCCTAACTGTCATCATAGAGCCTTTGTCCAGTGACTGACAGACGCAGATGAAGAGATCCACAGCCAGGTGCCAGGCTGAGCTCCGGGAATCCAATCAATGAGAGAGAGGAAGGATTCTGTGGGCAGGGGATGTCGAGATCATGATGGGAAAACGTGCAGAGATGACCAGCCAAACTAGTGGAAACCCATGAACTGTGGACTAATAGCTATGGAGCCCCCATAGGACTAGACTAAGCCCTCTGGATACAGGAGACAGTTGTTTAGCTCAAACTGTTTCAGGGGCCCCCAGGCAGGGGGATCAGGATCCATCCTGGTGCATGGGTGGGCTTTTTGGAGCCCAGTGCCTAGGGTGTGACACCTTGCACAGCCTTGGTGCAGGGGGGGAGGGGCCTGGACCTACCTCAGCTGAGTGTGCCAGGCTCTGCTGACTCCCCATAGGAGACCTTGATGTGGAAAATGTGGGGATGGGGAGGTGGGTTGGAGGAGAAGGCTGGGGGGTAGGAAGAAGGACAAGGGGGGATCTGTGGTTGGTATATAAAGTGAATAGAACATTTCTTAATAAAAAAAGGAAAAAATGTGATAATACCTTCCATCTTACAGGCTTACTTGGGATAGTTAATGAAGGTTGTAGATGGACCAGAATTTAATGTATAGTAAATGATAAATAAATGTTATTTTTAACACCAAAAGAAAAAAAGAAGAATGTATAGACCTGGATTTTATCTCCAGGATGTGTAGGAAAGAATTCACAAGAAGTGATGAGTCTTTATTCAGGATTGAAGATCCCTAGAGATTTTTGGTCTTGATAATTCCTTCATTTAAACTAAGTAGAAGTTTAATTCTCAGCAGCAAGTGCATGCACATGTAAGCCCCTCTGGTGAGATACATGGAACTGTGCTTTTTAATGCCCACTATGCACTATACCTGGGTATGTAACCCCAGGAGGCATTTTAAATTAATGATGTTATTATTGTTATTATTATATATTACTACTACTATTACTACTTTGGAGACAGTGTCTCCCTTATCTCAGGCTGTCCTAAAACCCACTCTGTGGCTGAAGCTGACTGTGAACTGCTAATACTCCTGTCTCAGCCTCTATAGTGTTAGGTGTGTCCCAGCACACCAACAACGCTTTGTACTATGGTCTCAGGAGATTCACGATGTCTGGTCCTATTTCCTTCAAGAAAAAAAAAATCAACGGTCCTGTATTTGTTCCTGGGAGGTGCTGAGGAAGGAGGTCTGGAAGGGTTTGGTTCCCATTCAAGTGTCCAGGCTTCAGGAAATCTAGTATTTGTGCTATTAACTCCAGGTACAGTTTGGTTAGAGGCCCTACTATCCATCAGCACTGTGGAAAGGTGTACAGGAAAGTTGCTAAGAGAAAATGGAGGCTGTGTTTTTAAACCCCTCCTCTGCATCCTAAGGGTGTGATGTCTAATGAAGACCCTGTGCACCTGTTGAAAATCAACCCGCAGAAGATAACATGTGCCTAGTTGTTTCTGTTCCAAATAAAGTTAAGTAAAACTCCTTCCAGAAGGAGATCACAGGAGTGATACAGGGGAGAAATCTCAGGAAGTGCAAAACTCACTTTCAGGATAAAGAAGTCTATAGTTCTCTGAGCATCAAGTCCCATATGAAGGCTGATTCTATGCTCAGTGGTCAGCAGCCCAGTGGGGAAAATGCCTGCCATGCAGAACCTGGAGACTTGAAAACTAGCTCAGCTCTTCCCTGGCCCCAACGTGAGAGACTCCTGGATGATCTTGCTTAGCTGAAGAAAGTGATTTGTTGAGTGCCTTAGCTTTTCTACCTGGTTAAGTTGGGTACTCTCTCAGCTGCCCTGTGGCGGTGTCTCCTGACTTGTTCACTTTCTTAAAGAGAACTGACTGATGCATTTATTCAGTGCACCTGCCAGAGTAGGAAGGCAGGGTCCTCTGCCAGCGGTTAACACTCCCCAGCTCCTTGGCTCATTACAAGGGCAGCATTTCACTTTCTACATGTCACCCAGCATGTGAAATGGACACAAATATTCACAGAAATTTCATTCATAATCCTGAAGAGATGGGAAAAGATCCAAATGTCTTTCAAATGTCATTACAGCCTGGAGTTCTTAAACAACAGAATATTCCTCAGGAACAGAAGACAACAGATTATTGATCCCCTCCAATATAGGTGATGTTCACACTCATTGTGCTTCATGACATAAGCCAAAACCAAATGGCACATACAGTGGTGCAGTGGCAACCTGACAGAGCCACGGGATAAACAGTGTGCACTTAACTATAGATAAATTACTCCCTATAAATCTAAATCTATAGGATTTCTAGAAGACACATAAGAAAATGCCTCTGAAGTTTAAGGTAGGCAAATAATGATTAGTCCTAGATCACAGTTATGCCTAAAATGCAATATACTAGAATTCATCAGATTACAAACTTGTCCTCATCAAAAGACATCTTTAGGAAAATCATTATGCAAGTCAGAGATGAAAGGAAATACACTCATCACATTCTCCTGATGAAGGACTTAGAATCAAGTAATTATAAAAACAGAAACCCAGGAGCTGGGGAGTTGGCTTAGTTAGTAGTGAACTGGGCACACAAGCATGAAGGCCTGAGTTCCCCAGCACCCACATAAAAAACTGGGCTTGGTGGGGTGTGCCAGTAAACCCCATTCTGAAGAGGCAGAGACAGAAGAGTATCTGGAGCTTGCTGGTGAGGTAATCTTTCCCAATCAGTGAACTCCAGGTTCAATGAGAGACCCTGCTCAAAAAATATGGTAGAGAGAGATAGGGAGATGATGGGTGATGTTGCTCTGTATGCTGTGAATGTGTTGCTCTGATTGGTTGATAAATAAAATGCTGATTGGCCAGTAGCCAGGCAGGAAGTATAGGCAGGATAAGAGACAAGGAGAATTCTGGGAAGAGAAAGGCTGAGTCAGGAGTCGCCAGCCAGACACAAAGGAAGCAAGATGTCAAGGCAGAACTGAGAAAAGGTACCAAGCCACATGGCTAAACACAGATAAGAATTATGGGTTAATTTAAGTGTAAGATCTAGTCAGTAATAAGCTTGAGCTAATGGCCATACAGTTCATAATTAATATAAGTCTCTGTGTGTTTACTTGGGGGACATGAGTGGGAGAGATTTGTCCCAACTGCTGGCCAGGCAGGACACAGGAAAACTTCAGCTACAAATGGCACCAAAACGTGAGGCAAGAGTTTCCACCTAATACCTGAAAAGCTTTTAAAAAATTCTAAAACAGAGCTCAAAACAGCTTTCCAGTTGTCTCTTTCAGGCCAGCCGCAGCCTACAGGCTTGAGCTACTCTATGGCGGGTTCATGGCATACAAGCTTGACCTGCAGCATGGTGGATTCCCACCGTGGTACACAGAGGCGTCTCCAAGCCAAACATTATGCTGCATGGTGGATTTAGCCCTTGCTAGTACAGACAAAAGAAAAAAAAAGAGGTTTTGGGACTATACACTGCTGGATGAAGCATAGACCCACTGCCTCCCAGAGTCGGTGGAGAGCATGGTTTCCCCAGAGCTGGTGGTAAACTTAGTTCTGCCATGTTGGAAAGCCAAAGCTGCCATTTCAGCCCTAGTAATGCAGTTTAAAGCAATAGATTCACAATAAGACAGATTCAGATGGGAAAAAACCCAAACAGTTTACAGTGTGTGTAAAAATGTACATAGGCTTGGAAGAGAGAGGAAAAGGAATAGAAATAGACAGTTATAGAAATAGAAAGTTTTAAAAAATAAAGTCTTTAAGGAGACAGTAAAGGTAATATAAAAAAATAAGCCACATAAAGATGGATATTACACAGAGAGTTGGGATTATATTGTGCTTGGGATTTTTAATTGCAGAAAGACATTTGATTGTAAAGGCTACTCATTTAAACTAATATGTATATTTTAAAGGTATCTTGACTTCAAAACTTGGATCTAAGGATATGTTGCTTTGGAAAGGAGGCTCTGCTTTTGTTTCCACAGGAATCCAAGAGGCTATGGATTTGTTCCAGGTTAAGATGGATCAGATTTGATCAAGTGAGACCTTCTAAACCTTAAGAGATGGTACCTATCAACAAAGGGTATAGCCAGTCTTCCCAGGACTTGACCATTATCTTGAATTTTCTCAGGATCCCCATAGGGTTACCAGCACCCCTTATCAGCAGGGAGTAGCCTAGAACACTATGCCCACATTCCCCAAAAAATGGATTATGGATGTTTGTCTTTGTTTAGATTGTTGGCTGCAAATTATTATTGGTCATCGTCAATCTCTTTCTAAAAGAAGAAAAGGGGATATAATACAAAAATGTAGGATATAGATATGATAGGATAAAAGGATAGATTATTGATTCTACTTTTAAAGAGCAACAACTTATTTTAAATGTTTTATATTGCTATGGATTTTAGTTTACTGATAAAAATTTAAAGTTAATTTGTTATACTATATGTATATTTCTACTCTTGTTTAAGGTATTATGTTTATGTAACTCATTTAAATTATAATGAATAATTAAGAAATACAGATTAATAATTAGTCATCTATGATAATCGTACTTGTAGTCATATTAGTTAAGTTTTCTAGATATACATAGATATATTTCAGATAGATAGTAATCTTCAAACACTTCAAAGACCTACAGAATATGGCATTTAAAATGTTTTAAAAATTTAGACTCTTCTGGACAATGAGACATGTCTGCTCTTGGCAGCACCAAATACTTCAAGAAAGATGATGGGCATTGAAGAAACTCATTATGGAATTTGCTTTCTTAGTGGCAAAAGTTAGCCACTGGAAAAAAAGTACCCTTGTGTCGACTAATTGACAATATGTTGTATAAACTGAACATGCAGGACCCATGGGAAGGTGATCACTGAACTTTGCAAGATGAAATGGTCCTTCAGGTTCCTGCTTCACAGAAGAGACTGCCAGACATTCTACAGGACACACGGAGAAGCAACTAAAAAACTCTAGGCCTAGAAGCTGAAGATGGATGCCCCAATGTTGCAGAGGAACTTTGGATGACTGTCCAGGCAACCAGCTGTCTCTGTCATTCTAGATTTTTGGAAGTTGCTTACAATGCACTTCTTATTTACTTAGGTAATATTATATCCTTCTGGAATGTTTGATGTAGTTAAAGACTGATAATTATAATTATGGTTTTCTTTGGTTATGATAAGAGATAAAGTAAATATGAAACCTTAGACTCACAAATATAGGATAAGTGTAAGAGCTAGTCAGTAACAAGCTTGAGCTAATGGCCTTATAGTTTATAATTAATATAAGCCTCTGTGTGTTTACTTGGAGGATGCGAGTGGGAGAGATTTGTCCTGAACACTGGCTGGGCGGGACACAGGAAACCTTCTGACTACAGGGAGATAGCTCAAGGGGTAAGGTGCTTGATACCAAGCCTGACAACCCACATTCAATCCCCAGGACTCACATGTTAAAAGGAGAGACCCAATCCCCACAAGCTGTCCTCTGACTTATATATGTATGTAAGTATACACACACACATACACACATACACACACACACACACACACACACACACACACACACACACATACAAATGTACATACACTAAATAAATACAATTTTAAAAAGAAGAAAGAAAGATGAGGTTGTGTAGTGGTTTGAACAAAAATGGCCCCCATAGGCACATAGAGAGTGAGTGGTACTATTAGAAGATGTGGCCTTGCTGGAGGAAGTGTGTCCCTAGGGGGTGGGTTTTGAGGTTCCAGAAGCTCAAGCCAGGCCTAGTACCACACTGTCTCTTCCTGCTGCCTGTGGATCTGGTTGTCGAACTCTCAACTCCTCTCCAGCACCATGTCTGCCTACATGCCACCATACTCCCCACCCATGGTGATACGGACTAAACCTCTGAACTGTAAGCCAGCCCCAATTAAGTGTTTTCCTTTACAAGAGTTGTCATCATGATGTCTCTTCACAGCAGTGAAACCCTAACTGGGACAGATAAACTGAGGAAGGCTTCTGATATTGACATCTATCTGGCCTACAGACACACATGCAAACACACCTTTACATACATTAACATGTATATACATACATATACATAAACACAAAAACATCCTCAATAACAGGATAATAAACAATATAATATACAGAATTAAAGAACTCATGTTTTAAATTAGCCAATGTCATATGTGGACACTTATTTCAAAGAGACATGCAAGTGGCTAATAAACACATGGGAAATGCTGTGCATTGTCAGGAGCCAGGGAATGGATTTCAAAAGGGCTGAACCCCTGAAGACTTGTGTAAGAGTGTCTCTAGATGCTTCAGCCACAGCAGCTCCAGCTGAACTGTCCAGAGTCCAGTGACAGGATACAAGCTGGCTTGTCCCCACAACGTGCTACTACTTAGCAGTGGAAATTGTGCTTGTGCTGACACATGCAGCGTGTGAACTGGCCCTAAAGATGGTTCATTTGTGTAAAATTTCTGAAGGTGCAAAACTATCCTACAATTAAAAAAAAAACCCGCATAGTGATAACCTCAGGAGTGAGTGGAGAACAACAGGACAGGAAGGACTAGAGGACTTGCAGCTGATGGGGATGGTCTCTCCATCAACCCTGTGTCCATCAACCCTGTGTCCATCAGTCCTGTGTTCATCAGCCCTGTGTCCATCAGCCATGTGTCCATCAGCCCTGTGTCCATCAGTCCTGTGTTCATCAGCCCTGTGTCCATCAGCCATGTGTCCATCAGCCATGTGTCCATCAGCCCTGTGTCCATCATCCCTGTGTCCATCAGCCATGTGTGCATCAGCCATGTGTGCATCATCCCTGTGTCCATCAGCCCTGTGTCCATCAGCCCTGTGTCCATCAGCCATGTGTCCATCAGCCCTGTGTCCATCAGCCATGTGTGCATCAGCCATGTGTCCATCAGCCATGTGTCCATCAGCCATGTGTGCATCAGCCATGTGTCCATCAGCCATGTGTGCATCAGCCCTGTGTGCATCAACCCTGTGTGCATCAGCCCTGCTCAGACATGAGGATCTTCACAGTTCACTGTATCTAAACTACACTTCATCTCACTTTAATTAATTAGAAAAAAAGACACCAAGTTAGGGATTTTGCTCTTCTGCTGGGTACGGTTTACTTTCCCTTGCTAAAATAGCAATTAAGTAACAACAAGAAATTCTTCTTTCAGCTACTGCCATGTTCATTTAGAACAATGCCCAGGACAAGTTGGGTTTCTTTAAGCAACTATTAGTAGACTATTACTTGTGTTACTTGGAACTCTTATGCCATCTGGGATCCATGCCTGCAAAGCCAAAGGCAGGCAGAGAGAATGATAGGGGCAGGGGAGAAGAAAGGAGGCAGGGAGGCAGGGAGGGAGGAGGGAGGGGAGGGAGGGAGGGAGGACTTGAAACAGTAGGACCATTGCATTATACAACTTGAAATTTGTCCTACACCAAGTTTTCTGTTAATATAAGATGAGGAATTTTATTTCTCTGTTGTTTGATTGATTTCAGTTGCTCTCAGAACTGCAACATTGGCTTCATATATTTGTTGAGAAGATTAAAGGCTATTATAAATATAAAATGTTGTATGTAGAGGAAAGGCCATCCATGCAAACTTAAGACACCCAATAGTAACTATTTGTCATAAGGTAGCACGTCTTCTTGAAACAGCTGCCTAAATTTATGGTAAATTATGCAATTCAGACATCATGTGGAGAGATAAGAAAGTTGGGTAATTTCATTTCCTTTAATTTTCAAGCTTGCTGACTACTTTCTGTGTCCAATTTTCAGATACACAAGTATCAGAACATTTCACCGAATTCAACCCTGAAGTCTCCTGCAGTGAAAATCATCCCCAGTTGTAGCGCCCAGGGAATGCCCGCCATTGTTCAACCTTGTGAGTCCAGGACCATCTGCAGTGGCACTGACAAGAGTGTCAGGGTATGAGATTGGCCAATGTCCTGTGGCCTCCAACACTGTCTGACACACAGGCTTCTGGCTCACTGCTGGATGCTGGCTGAAGACATCTGGAAAGGAGAATATCGAATGATTCGTATTTTCCAAGAATTAAAGCAAGGTGGAACATTTCCGAATGGAGCCTGGATGTTGTTCCTAAAATCTGGGCCACATAAGGTTAGAGGCATATTGATTTTCAGTTTCAGGATAAATTGGCCATATTTGGCCTTTCAGGAAAACAACCACAATTTTAGGTGATGAAGAACAGATGGCACAATCTGAAGCCTCCATTAGAAAGCTCCAAGCAGGCTTAATTGTCAAGGTAGCCACAACCACTGTGTCCTGCCACAGATTGACGGAAGAATGACAAATGCTTTAATGTGGTGAGGATGAGTCCAGCTGCTTCTCAGGGGCAAAGAGTTGAAGCAATCACACTTGCCACATTCCAGGGCAGCCTCAAATCTGAGCAATTTCATGTTGGAATCAGGTTCAAGAAGAAAAAAAATATTTTTAAAAGTTTTCTTAGAAGAATTGCTTTATGATAATGTCCATGCCTAGCAGACCTGAAAGGATGAGTGTAGATCTACCTTGGTGAGGTCTTCTGCCCTCTGCCTCTGGACCTCTCCCTCTTTTTTTGGTAGCTTGTTTCAAACCACAGCCCCAAAGCTATGTCCTCCTAATTAAAACATGACTTCCTGTAGGGATGAAGGAGACTATTAAGAGCCAGTAAGCTACTGAAACTCAGAGGGTTCAGTAAGTGTGCAAGGCTGTCATGGAAAGGTCAAAAAGCTAAGTTCATGGGACTCTTCCTGGTATCACGTAAGCAGGAAGTCATCCTAAGAAAAAAGAAATTCTTCAGTGGAGCTGCCTAAAGCTGTGTAAAAGCTCTAGAGTTCATCTTTCAGAAATTATCAACTACGCTAGGAGGGGATTTTGGTTATAAACCACTTGAGATTCACCTGTATGCCTTGTGAGTCTCCCTTTAAGCATGGTCCTTTAAGCAAACAAATTAAGCTTGTCGGTTCGCCAAGATAGACTCGGATGAGACCATTTCTTTAGTCTGTCATTGGTGTCCTATGTGCAGGAAGGAGATATTGGCTCTTATCTCCCTAGGAAATGTATGTTTATTATTATATGTATATAAATCCATACTAAGTAACCAGTAATAATGGGCAGTTGGACTATTTGTCATACAGATAAACGATGCTTAAGTTTGGGACATGTACCACTCACTGATGGTTGAATTTCAAGCATATATGACAGGTTGGAAAGATATATTCAGCTCAAAGTAGCTTGTTCTTACAGTAGCTACTAATGTCCTCTCTTTGAGCATCCTTCCTTCTATAAGTAGTGATGAAATATAGGTCAAGTCTCTTGCCTTCCAGTTACAATATACACACAAATAGTTGTTCAACAGCTGGTGTCCATTGTTTCAAAGGAATATATACAGGCTCCTACTCTCTCCTGGATGTTTAGGGAATGCAAATCGGACTTCTAAATAATGGGTCCATAGAAGACTTAGTGGGCTCAATGCATGAAGTTAGAACAAGGAAGACAATCTGACATTGGTCATCATCAGAGAATGTGCCAACTTACATCGGGCTTCTGCAGAACACTGAAACAGAAATGATAATTTTGGAACAAGCCACAATTTCCTACGAGGTTTTCTTTTTTTTTTTTTTTTCCTTCAGTGCTGTGGATTGATCTCAGGACTTAACACACACTAGGCAGGTGTCTTCCACTAAGCCACACCCCAGTCTTCCTGTTCTGTTCTTCATTCTCCCTTTTTTTCATATAAAGCTCAAAATAGACTGGGAGCAAGCCGTGCCTATGTGCTGTGTGAGTTATGTTTTAAGTGCAGCAGCAGCCCTGGGAGACTCTAGCTTTGTTCAGCTTTCTTTCTCCTTGCTTCAATAAGATTAAATTCTGTCCACTCCCACTGGAATTATCTGACACTTTGCTTTATTTCTTTAATAAAGTAAAAAGTGTTGCCCATAACTGCAGCCTCAACAGAATCTCCAGGGATTATCTCCACAACACTTCTACTTCCAAGCATTTCTGAGGTTATTTTCATAATAAAGTAGTTCAGCAACATCTCTGTGTCTGTAGAGGATGCAAGTCCTCAGTAAATACCCCAAACAGTGGATGACACCAAACTCTACATATAATATGGTTTTGTCCTATAAATTCATACTTAGGGTAGAGTTGGATTTATAAGTTAGATAAAAAATGAGGTTAACAATAATGTTCATCAATTGTAGCAGCCTCAAATATTTTTTTCTTTCCTTGTTAAGTCAAGAATGCTTAGGTTTTCATGGAAAAGATGCACCATTATCTTCTTTTTAGTGTGCCTGAATGTGTGGCATCACCGCCCTTGCACTAATGTTGAACAAGCACTGTGATGTCTATAGTCATATAGCCAAGATGCTTCCATGTAACTAATGGGGGGTAACACACACAACATGGATACACTGAACAAAGGAGGCATCGCACACCAGACGAGATGGAAAAGAACAACGATAGATTTTATCGTACTGTGCAAAAAGGCATCCCATACAAAGTTTATGAATTGTTTAGTTCTGGAATTTTCCAAATATTTTTAGACCATGGTTGACAATGGTTACCTAAAACCAGGGAAAATTAAAGTACAGATGAATGGGCAGAGGACCATACTGGTAAACATTCACAATCTCATGAATTAACAACTTTTGAATAATCTGGTCTTGACATAGGTGTATGGAAATTAATTTACAATTAGTATCACTAACCACACTTCATTGAATGCTTTAAATCATTAACTGTTTCTTTAAATGTTGATTTCCTATTTATGTGACAAGAATTTAGAAATGTTTCCCCTCCTCAAATGGATACAGAAATATGGGAAATCTCTTGAGAAAGTCATTATCATTGGTATTACTAGTACCTCTGGAAACTTCCATGAATCACTATATGTAAGACCGCTATGAAGGAAGAACTCATTTGCTGAAAAGAGCCACTCCCAGGATATGTGAGTCTTCCTGGCCCACACATGTGGGCCCCCGCATGCCAGGATGGGCGCAGGTGGACTAGAAGGAAAACAATTGATGTTGGCATCAGACACTCACTAGATGCTTGACCTTTGGAAAGTGACCTCATTTCTCTGAATCTCAGCATTCTTGAATGCAAAGTTGAGTCACTAGACTGTGAATCACAAACACATCACCCAGTGTCAGGTGATGCACTTTATGTACACATTTGGAGATGTTTTTCACTTTGTGGAAGAAAAATAGAAAGGACTAAACATGGTTCTTACGAAAGGAATCATCTTTGCCTTTCCAGAAGACCCACACATGACAAGGTGCTGCTTCCTCTGCATGGTATTAGTGTTAGTGTTCCACCAAATACTACTGTTTACTCACCCTTATCTTCATCGATTTTCAAAAATCATTAATAAACGTTCAAAACTTTCTAAAATGCTTCTAAGTGCTTCTATCTTCTGGGACAACTTTCTTGTTTGTTTGCTTGCTTGCTTTTTGAGACTGGAACTTATAGACCAAACTCAGAGACACACCTGCCTCTCCTCCTGAGTGCTGATATTAAAGGTGTGCGCCGCCACCACTCAACTTGGCTTTTATCTTCTCACATAATACTTTTGTTTTTGTTTTGTTTTTTTCCTAACAAAATATTTATGAAAGAGAACTTCAGACTTACCCAAACCAATTCATCAGATTGGTTTGGAGTCTCCCTTTTCCACTCTGATGAACGTCAGCTAATAATCATCTCTCCCATGTTCCCTCCTAGACTGACATGTTGTACATGTGCCAAAATGCAGTCATTTTCTTCAAAATCTATATTTATTATAGCATCAGAACTTAATGATATATTTGAAAAATATATAAACCATGAATGAGAAAATAAAGCTAGTATTTCTGTGAAATTTACATGTTTTGGGAAGTCTCCATAAATACAAATGATAATGAATACCACAATTACTTAAATGGAGACAGATAAATGTAAGCAAATTAAGATTAATAATAACAATAATAATAATAGTAATAGTAATAATAAATTAGGATACAACATTTACAATATTTTAAGTTCTTTTTTCATGGAGATGGACAGTGATGCATCATTGGTTAATGGAAGAACTTCCTACAATGGGACCCACTTTTCTCTATAAAAGAAAAAAAACTACATGTAAAGATCCATTTGTGTGTTTTAGGTTAAAAAAAAATATTCAGCTTTACCTATGTCACCAGTTAACTAATCAATTATAATTTCAATATGCTTAGTTTTTGAAGCTTTAGTAGTGCTAGGTACTTCAGTAATGGGATTTTATG